>CM062804.1:634503793-634670635 GCA_031772625.1 Pinus tabuliformis | reverse complement strand
GTTCATATTTTCATCCTCCTTTGCATGAAGTTGAATCTAGGTCCACCAATTTGCCTACTAGCGATGTTTGTACGGTTCCTTTGGCTCCAACACAGTTATCTGCCGAAGGTAATATATTGATTGGCTCAACGACTGTACCTATAAACATCTCTAGGAACAAGCTGGTGGAGCCCCCTGATGGGCTCTACCTCAAGAAGTACTTTTCTTAGGTTATGGCCGAGCAATGGCTTCTTTGTATATTTTGTATTTTTGTACATATCTTATCGGGAGTTTTTGTGATATTAATACTTTTTTGATCTGCTTTGGTAGGTGTTGATGGATGACTTTGTCTATTTTGGATTCATCGATGGTGCTAGTCAGCACACTCGGAACCTCGCTTCCACAGCTTGGGCGATTTATTATCCAACTGGTCAGTTGATGGTGTCAAGGGGAGTATGTATTGGTTCTGCGTCAAATAATATTGCCGAATATACTACCGTTATAAATTTACTATCCGAAGCTATTTCTTATGGAATTGATTCGTTGGTAGTGTATCTTGACTCACAACTGGTAGTGTCACAATTGAATAACATTTATCGGGTTCGGGATCCTTATTTATATCGCCAATTTTTGAGAGTGAGGGTGTTGCAAAGATAATTTGTTTTTATTACTTATTTGCACATTCCACAATCTGACAATTCATTAGCGGATTCTATCGCTAATCAAGCATTAGATTGGCATATCATTCATTCATCAAGATAAAAGTAAACATCAAAAATCTGGAACTGTATATATATATATATATATATATCATAAAACCACCCGTGTGTACAGAAAGTGTTTCAAAAATAATATACAAAATCGGGACTGATGCCCATAATAATGTCCAATCTATCTATTACTTGGCTCAGGATGAGCGACTAAGTAGGTGACTATTGCGTTGGCCACACGCCGAAGAATGCGAACCCAGTCTCGTGGTACTCCTACCACGTGGCGCTGCATCTCCTCAGGTAGGTCTTCTATGATCACCATCGGTACCTGGTGAGTCAATCTCACCAAGTTTCATTGGACTGCGTATAAGACCCTCTCTGTCTCTGTAGCCGTCTCTTCAGCACCTCTTCTGCGACGCCTATGTTGTGGAAATCCGTCTAGTTGTACCGGACCCACATCTGGAACATGATCATTATATTAGTATTTTAATCCCATAAAAAATATCTTTAAGTTCATTTTCATATTTGAAAAACACAAAAAAAACTTAAAATTGATAAAACTTAGAAAATGGTTACCTATCTCTCCCCATGCTTCATTTGGTGGCAACACCAAATCTGGATCTCCTCTGGAATCCATGCCTGCATAGGGATAGTCGTCCACAGCGATGATTTGTTGTTCCCACCAGGAGAAGAACTCATCATCGAAAGCAGTCCTTGGCACGTCCCCGCCTCCAAGGCGTTTCATCAGGTCGGCCCACCTACCCATCCAAGGATCTCGGGGGCTACTAATAGAAACTGATACTCTGGGACGTAGCCCTAAAACCTTCTCGAAGAAGAAGGATCACAAAATGGTCTCGTATCCAAAATTTTTGGTCTGTCTTTTCTGAATGGAGGATAGCTGGCTCTTCATATTGGTAAGAAGAGGTGTACACCAATCAAAAATAGTAGTGAGACACTCCACGACCAAGCTCATGGATAGTCATGATGCTTGGTGCAATGAAGCTGATCCATTTATCCTGGTTATGGTGAACAATAAGATCCTCAGGGACAAGCTCTCTACATGTTTTATCGGAATCTGGCTTCCAATTTTCTCTGGATGCCTTGGACAATATATATGTACGTAGTCTTCCACTGAGAGACTGCCTCATGTCTAGCCAGTCGAATGTACAACTTCTCCTCTCCGGGAGAGATCAATGATAAACTAAATATATTCTACCTCTATCCTCATAGGCATTTGATCAATCATAAATGCATCATCTTCGATAATCCAGTAGTGGATTAACATTTCAAGCAAGCGGGTGTTGGCCTTCATATTTGGCATTTTGAAAAATTTCAATAAACTGCAACCCCTCAATGCATCTAAGGCCTGTTGATCTCTCCAAGTGATTGCCATCCTGAAAGAAAATTGATTTCCAACCGTTAGTTTTTTGTGTTTAAATTTTAAACCGCGTATACGCGGGTCCCTTTCATATGCAGTCACGTGTAGGGCCTGCGTGTACGCGGGTTTATAATATCCAACCCGCGTATATGCCGTGTTGAAATTTTTAACATAAATTCCTACAGTAAAATATCAATAAAAATTTCTGAAAACAATCATAAAGTAATGCAAGCTAGAATTGGGGGTTACCTGATGATTTTTATCCAATTTGAATGGTCCAATTCTTTGGGGGGCAAGTTTTCTCTTTTTTCTCCACAGCTTTTGCTCTCAACACAAATGGTACAAATGGTGAGTCAAAAAGTCATTTTATAAGCTTTGAAAATGTCAAATTTTTTTCAAAACTTGATTTTTTCGTCTCATGAATCTTTTAACTTGTGAGCTTGGATTGTCGGGAATAGGTTGTTTTTTTAAGGACATTTTGGACACTTTTTCGGAAATTTCACATCGGCTCCATGACTGTTGACCCGTCATGGCAGGTATCGTTTACTTACTGGCATACAGGTTAGGGAAATCATTTTTTCCGTTGCATTTTTCATACTAGCCTCCATTTGTCGATACACTTGCCATAGGGTCGATCCTATCATGTTATGGTTAGTAAACCATGTTCACTAGCCGATTTTTAAATCATGACACAATGGTAGTGTTATAGACATATTTGGGCACATCAACCCCAAACTCATATGTCAATGATATTAGGGCTCATCAACCCCTAAAGGAGTTGTTTTATACCCTAAAGAAGCTTAGTCATCTGAATGCCTCATTCCCAAAAGTTCCATCTCAGAAATCATCCAGAAAGTGCCTAAACTGAACCATATCTGAAATCCCTGTGTTAGTGTGAGATGCATCTCACCTACTACACTGTCTAAGTGAGATGCATCACAGTTTGGCCCTTTAGTAAGTATGATGGGCGAGGTTGGACAAAATTCTAGGACAGTTTGTTAGATGGTTGCTCATGGAATCTTCTAGAAACTTCTCCTGTGCCACTTGCCTCTCTGAATTCGCCTAAGGATGACTAAGGGAACTAGGAAACCATCTCCAATTCCCCTCTCTTGTGGAACTAATTTCAACAAATGGAATGGAATTCATCATCCCCATTGATGACTCACCCTCTTGCAATCATCTATAAAAGGATCTCCCATCTAAGAGATCAGGAGGCTGAATTATTCTGAGTTGTAAGGAAGTGCTGCTAGTTTTAGTATTGAGGTGAGAGCATTGTGTCATTGTTGGTGTGTTCTTGTTGATTCATGAGGTGAAGAAGGCTTGAAGCTGGGAGGATGGCGCTAGATCAGACTTCTTATGGGTTGTAATTCTCCTTGATATCAATAAAGTTCTTCAAGATTTTTCCCAATTGATTGTGTTAATTGTAAATGCATTCATTTGTTTATCATATTTATGATTCTATGATGTTTATGTTGTGATGGATCATTATGCTTTGACAGGTCTTTGTTTCTGTAGCTGTGCAGGTACTCTCCAAGCGTGTTAAGTACGGGGAGGAGTTACGGGATCAGCCAAAGGAGAGGGAGATCAAGTGAGGATTCAAGCGGAAGTTATAGGTTGGTCTTCATAATCTCTTTCTAATCTATCACTCATAGGAAAGATAGTGAATTGCTTTAACTGTTGTTTCTACGTTAGCTACCAAACTGAGAGGGTTAGTCATTCGAAAAGACACTAATTTTCCCAAAAACAAATTGGCGACTCCACTTGGGAATGATGACTGCTTTTTGCTATTGCTTGCTCTATGTTGAATCATATAAACTATAGACAGAGTCTGAAGTTAGCCAGGAAGCTTTTGAACCACTTTTGTTATACAATTGCGTAGTAGATAAATGCTACTTTAGTCAATCTCCAGTTTAGTTTATATCTTGAGAATTTGATTTTCAAAAGCATCAAAATGCCCTTGTTGGTAGCTTAGTAACCTCTTAGGACATTCCATCATACTTTGCTTATCATTTTTCATCAAAATCAAGCTTAATCCATTGAAAACTGCTGCAAATTTGAGCCAAAACACTTTCAGAAATTGCTCCCTGGACCATCGCATTGTCTTGAACTGTAAAGTGAGATGCATCTCAGTTCCTGAATGGGAAAAGTTCTATGCATCACAGTTTGGCCCTCTAGTAAGTGCGATGGATGACTGAAACTCAATTTTTCCATCTAGGAGTTTAGGTTTTTGAATAGTTTTCATTCCTGTTTGGTTGCTTGCTGAATTTGAACAATGTCTCATCACTGAAGCAAACTTACATCTCTCAGATCAGCCTCTATTTAGAATAGGATTAGTGAATTTTTTTGTGTATGTGTTTTACATTTACAATCCATTGTCAAAATTAGTGTTAATCGATTGGTCGTTTCGATAGAAAAATTGTCGTAAAATCTTCAGTTTTCGTCGAAAAAGTGAAGTATCGTAAATTCCTCCTTCTTTTGCTAATCGATTAAACTATTTTTGGTGCATTTGATTTGATTTGTTTCCATTCAAAGTGCCAGAAAGATATTTCTTCAAACTTGAAAGTGTCGTTTTGAGTCTTCCTTTCTCTCTTTGAAGAAAAATTGTCATTTTGTGTGAAATAGTCTGAGTCATTGTTGCGTTTAGTTTTCCTTCTTGGATCATTCACATTAAGGAGAGCTGAAAACAAATACATGCATTTGCATTTTAGTATTTTGGTTTGTGAATGCTTGATAGGAATAGCTAGGGAAATTGCATTAGATGTGCTCTTTGCTTTTTGTCAAAGATCTGATTTCTCTATCTTTTAGTAGCTAAGGTTTTCATCATTCAAACTAAATCAAAAGTTTGTTTATCATTGTAGATTGCATCTTTAGGAATTTCAGATCACATTTAGCGATGAACCATCAAAGGAAAACTTTCAAGAAAGATCAAATTTAAAATGAACTCCACTGAACTTAACAATGCTTTATAATCTAACGCAACACATTTAGAGGTCTAGGCCAGAGATGTGTTCCGGCGTCGTTAAACCTAGTGGCTATCATTTTCATTGAAGGTTGGGTGATTCCTCCTCTTTGATATGACAAGTGCTAGCATGGACTTGTGCTCCCCGTACCGTCGTGTATATATTGGGAGACCACAATAGGCTTAAATCCTTTATCCATAGGAAACTGAGTCTGCCGCCTTATCGATCGCAATGCATTGAACACAACATTCGGGAAGATTTACTGCCATACATAAGTCCTTGGTGATTTCTCTTTAATTTATCACCAAGGTGTATATTGCAGTTTTGCGATTGGTTTGGTAACCTTTTTGTCTAGATTCTCCAGAGTAGTCACTTTCGTTCCTTTTCGACTCTCTAAAAGAAAAGGTCCATCAAAGCACTTGTCCTTTCAGGCTCATTAAAAATTAAAGGCAACTAGAGTCATCTTTAGCTTTTTCTCGACTCTTTAAAATTGAAAAAGCAAATTTGTGTCCAAAGTGTCGTTAAAATTAATTGACAGTGAATAAGATCCCTATTCCTTAGTTGATCTTAGGTTGAAACATATGGCAACAAATCTGGAGTCCACCGATCAAGGAATTCCTTTTGATGGAAATCCTAGTCCTTTTCCTTCTTTCGGAAATATTGGTGCTCCATATATGGCTACATTGTCCCTTTTGAGATTTACCATTGGCTTGCTAGTATGTTTGTTTTCAACCTATTTGGTTTAAAATGTCGTGATTTCTCCGCAATCGAGTACACCTCCAACTGGACAAAATCGACCTCCAGTTGATCCTAAAGTGACCCTTTGTCTTCTTCCTCGGTTGTTTCTTCCTCTCCTTCTTCCTCTTCGCCTGGTGAAAGTATTGGTACTAGTAACCAGGTGGCTAAGAAGAAGAAGACAGGGAAGAAGAAGAAGAAGGAGCAAATTCAGCAGAGGGGCAACCGAACAATCATTGCTTTGAATGCAAAATTTGATGAGAAATAGTCCATTAAGTCTCACAAAGTTCGATATCCATGCAAACTTTGTGCAGGAGACCATCTTCTTCAAAATTGTCCTGATAATCCTTGGATCTTAGAAGAATGGTCTTCCCGTTCACATCATCCCGTGTCATCAACCTCTAGAGATAATGTTGGTGACATACCATCAACTAGTGATAGTAAAGTTCATGGAAGGAAGGGACAAGTTAAGTTTCCATGTAGGTTATGTGAAGGGAATCACCCCATTCACCTTTGTCCCTATCTAGATGAAGTCAAGAAAGTGTTGGATAACTGTCCTGCTTCACCGCAGTGACTTCCATCTGGTTACATGAAACTCTCCCTAAATCCTTCACTAGTTGATGAATTTACTGACCAAAATCAGTCGTCGGTCAGACCCACTCTCTCTGAAAGTGAATCCTATGAGTCTATACTCGACCAAAATCAACAGGTCGAGGTAACAATTGACCCGATTTCACCTTCGGTAAATTGTACCTTTTCCGAAGAGAGTGAACACCATACCACTCAGGTTCTTTTTGTTTCTTCAAATTCAAATGAGCTTGGGGGAAATCCACATGTTCCATCAAGACAGGAGGAAAATCCTCCAGTTCTCGTAACTCAAGGGGTTAATTTTCCCGTTTCTATGGTACCCCCTCCAAGTAGTCTAGTCACTTCCTTTGATTGGAATCGACTGGCAGGATTCCGCCTTCCTTCTTATGTGCCTTTCCAGATCATAGTACAAGCTTGTAAAATGATTTTATTTGGCACTATTATAGATGAAGGTGCATCAGTGAGTATCCTTTCCTCAACTACTTGGCAAGCGCTTGGTTTGTCACTGCTTGTTCTTGTTACACAAAATTTGTTGAGCTTTAATAGAGGAACTAGTCGACCGTTAGGGATCATTCCTCAGTTACCCATTACTTTGGGAGGGAAAACCATTTATTTGAATGTGATGGTAGTCCCAGGCCCTTTAGATTACAATTTACTTCTTGGGCGCGACTATGTTTATGACATGGGAGCTATTGTTTCAACACTCTTTTGAGTGATTTGTTTCCCATATGAAGGCAAGATTGTAACCGTTGACTAGCTTTCATTTCCCGATCCAAATATAGCTCCTAGTCAATCATCATCCCTAAATGGTCCTTTTGTACCAATGGTATCATCCCCGCCATGGGTTAATTATGTGGCAACCTGTTCCATACCTACATCAACTGACAATCAAATCAGTGATGTTGTACATCTTGTAATGGGGGCATTGGAACTGGATCACTCCTTCATGACCTCTTATGGGTTGTGATCAAAGGTATAAGGATAGTTCCTGGTCTTGTGTCAACCTCATTAAAAAAATGAAACATACCTAAGGATAGTCCTTTGTCTTGTGTCAACCTCGTTAAAAAATGAAACAAGGGTCCAAGGATAGTTCTTTTACTGGGTCAATCTCGTTAAAAAATGAAACAGGTCCATGAGGACAGTTCTTTTACTGTGTCAACCTCGTTTAAAAATGAAACAGACCAATGAGCATAGTTCCTTGTCTTGTGACAAGCTCGTTAAAAATGAAATAAGGAATCTGAGCAGAGTTTCTTGTCTTGTGTCAAGATCGTTTAAAAATGAAACAAGGTCCCTTGGAGAAAAGTTCCAAGTCGAGTCTTTCACTTGATCTTGCAAAAGAACCTTCATTCCATCCACTTGATAGCCTTGATTAGTCTACTTAGGTGAATGTAATGAAGCTTGGGGGGCATGCACCTAGTGGTAAAGACAAGTTTCCCTGTAGGTTATGTGAAGGGAATCACCCCATTCACCTTTTTCTATCTGGACGAAGCCAAAGAGGTGTTGGATAACCATCCTGCTTCATCACAATGACTTCCATCTGATTACAGGAGACTCTCCCTTTCATCATGATGGGGGCATGCAAACCATTTTTCAAGCATAGTTTTTCATTTCGAGCTGATGTAAAAATGAGACTGAATCCAAGCATAGTTCCCTATGGTTCAAGATTGTCTAAAAATGAACCCATTTCCATTTTAACCCTTGTGATTACCATTTTATCAGCCTCTTTTATGAGATGACCCTTGGTTGTTTTCATCCCATCGCCACCATCCATTTGGCCGATCATATGTTTTCACTTGGTTGTTTACCTTTTTTGAGGAACAGTTGAAATGAGTGGTCTTATTAGCCAGCCTCTTCACATCAATCAACATGTTTTGAGAAGTTCCAACATCACTAGAACCAGTTGCTACCATATACACCACTCGTTCCTCAAAATGGAGTCCCTTTAAGCTCTTTTCAGACTCTCTAAACATGAAAAGATTGCCAAGCGTTTGCCTTTTCCATCTCGTTAAAGTATTGGAAATGACATCTCTCTTGTTTTATTTTATCCTTTTTCGTACCTGAGAGATTAATTTGTGAAAAATAACTTATGGAGTTTCCTTTCCATCTCTTTTCATTTTCCCGAACATCAAACATCAAATAGCGATGGGTTTGCCTGAAGGGCGAATTATAGAACAAGCATATGTTATCCTCCTCAAGCTTGATAAAAAATAAAGAGGCACTCATCAACAATGACTGGGGAAAAAGGGGAAAAATCTTGAAAAACTAATGGTAGCAAGTCGCTCTTGAACATGACACTTTCACTTCATCTCCATGATTGAGTTGGATTGGGTTATTCCGTTTGCTAGTCATCATACCATTGGTCTATCACACCATCCATATCTTTGGGTTAACGCTATCAATTCATCTCAGTGTCGCCGATATGTTCAAGAGAAGTCATCCAGTTAAGAAGTCATCCGGTTAACCCAAACCTTCATTTTCATGACCACCATTCCTGAACCTTGTGTCGTCAATTCATTTTCACCTCCAGAAATCATTTGCTTCATTTTGTGTCGTAGATGTGGGATACATCAAGGCCCTCCTACAATGAGTCGCTTCTTGTCGACATCAGCTCATTATCCAAGAAGTTGACTTAGAAACACCCTTCCAGTGCTTTGAAGCTTGTTTACATCAATGGCAAGTTTCTCTCTTCCGGTGACAGGTTGACATCAATGGCCTTCGACCGAAAGATTTTGCATGGTGTTCGACATCGGATCATGTATTCACACCACGTGAAATGTACTGTAGTAACTTGAGGATCATTATCATTATCGGTGATCCCTCTCGCGTCTGTTAATAGCTCACATCATTGGCTGGTAATTAGGCAATGTCTTTCCATGTTCGACCTCAAAACATCTCTTCACATGGTTTGACTTGTACATCGAGCAAAGATTGAACGAGTTTGAAGACACCGGATCTAGTTTCATCCATCCGGGCTGCAATATATTCAGGGATACAAAAACATCAAATGTACAAAGGCTCTACACAGATGGTCATCCTAATCATGGATTATGACTCTATATCTGTAGAATCACAAGTCTGTATCTGCAGACGACTATCTAATCTATGTACATGAAATGAAAATTTATAAAGCTGAGCATGGGAATGCCTCCCTCAGCTAGTTCATGAAAAATCATATTATTATGATGTATTTATTGTAATTTATGTAGGTAACCTTCTAGTTCGAAACTTCTGGTCCTCATGATAAAGCATTTCACCCGACATGAACATTTACGACCTCATGCTTTAGGGTGCAACTATTATAGAAATATTTGGGCACATCAACCCCAAACTCATATGTCGATGATATTAGGGCTCATCAACCCCTAAAGGAGTTTTTTTATACCCTAAAGAAGCTTAGTCATTTGAATGCCTGATTCCCCAAAAGTTCCATCTCAGAAATCATCCAGAAAGTGCCTAAACTGAACCATATTTGAAAGCCCTGTGTTAGAGTGAGATGCATCTCACCTGCTACACTGTCTAAGTAAGATGCATCGTAGTTTGGCCCTTTAGTAAGTGCGATGGGAGAGGTTGGAAAAAATTCCGGGACAGTTTGTTAGATGGTTGCTCATGGAATCTTCTAGAAACTTCTCTTGTGCCACTTGCCTCTCTGAATTCACCCAAGGATGACCAAGGGAACTAGGAATCCATCTCCAATTTCCCTCTCTTGTGGAACTAATTTCAATAAATGGAATGACATTCATCATCCCCATTGATGACTCACCCTCTTGCAATCATCCATAAAAGGATATCCCATCTAAGAGATCAGGAGGTTGAATTATTCTGAGTTGTAAGGAAGCGCTGCTAGTTTTAGTATTGAGGTGAGAGCATTGTGTCATTGTTGGTGTGTTCTTGCTGATTCATGAGGGGAAGAAGGCTTGAAGCTGGGAGGATGACGCTAGATCAGACTTCTTATGGGTTGTAATTCTCCTTGATATCAATAAAGTTCTTCAAGCTTTTTCCCAATTGATTGTGTTAACTGTAAATGCATTCATTTGTTTATCAAATTTTTGATTCTATGATGTTTATGCTGTGATGGATCATTATGCTTTGACAGGTCTTTATTTCTGTAACTGTGCAGGTACTCTCCAAGCGTGTTAAGTATGGGGAGGAGTTACGGGATCAGCCAAAGGAGAGGGAGATCAAGCGAGGATTCAAGCGAAAGTTATAGGATGGTCTTCATAATCTCTTTCTTATCTATCACTCATAGGAAAGATAGTGAATTGCTTTAACTGTTGTTTCTAGGTTAGCTACCAAACCTAGAGGTTTAGTCGTTCAAAAAGACACTAATTTTCCCAAAAACAGGTAGAGCCATCCTTTACATTAGCATAGTAGTTAGCACCTCACTGACATTGGTTGTCCATGCTGTTTTATTGAGTAGGCTCAGGAGTCCTCTCTAGTCCTGCCATGACTTGTGCGTTTAAGACTCATTCTTCTTTGCTTCTTCACTTCGTTCTGGCCTTATACCCTAGAGGCTCCTTTGTGTTGAGTTGTACTTCTGCATTGCATTTTGACCATTTGCACCTTTTGGCCTTGAGCCGACTTCACTTGGACTCGTGTTTAAGCCACTTTTTGACCATGTCTTCTGCAAAATCAAACTTGCAGTCCCTTAGCTTCTGCAACTTGACACACCCTCAGACCCGTGGAAGGAACATCCCTTTGAGTGTCCTCAACCAGTTTCGCCTCCCTGCATTGAGCATAGGATTGTTTCCATCCCAGGAACTAGATCATCTGTTTCACTGACACTCGTTCTTTCCACTGTACTATAGCATTCTTTTATTCCTTTTCTAGCTTAAAGAAAAAGACAAAAAAATTACATATTCCAAAAAAGAGTGGGAACGGGACAACATTTCCATATATTGTTGGTAGCTAGAGTCAGTCGTGTCACCCTTGAACAAAGAATTCAAAAAAAAGTCTCTCCTCCATTTGGGCAGGATTTAGTTTTACTTAGGTACGCCTTAACCTTGTTATTGAGTCAGTTCTCCTCTGATTGGTTATCTATTCCAATCATATGGAGAGTTCGTTCATGCCTCGTGCATGACGAACTTATACAGAGTTATCATATGCTGCCACATAGTCATCATTGAGTCATGCTTTTGTTCAAGGGAAGTAAACCTGAGTCAGCCTCTCTGTGGTGTCCCTTGACCTATTTTCTCAGTCGGCCATCCCTGGTCGTCAGTGTCTTGTTTGTCATCACATCAGTTATATTGGTCCTTTACTTGTGTCAGTTTGAGAAGGTCTCCATTGACTTCTTGCCGGTGGGTCTTGTCCTTATCGACAACGACATATTGCTCTGAGGACAGGCCTAGAGCTACACCCTGGCCCTATTTTCATTATTGATAGGTCACCTTGTGCTCATCATCGATCAGTATCATGGGTCTTTGACTAAGTGGTTTCCCTTGTGTTCAACATCAACTTTCATTATCACACATCGGGATTCGTGTAGTGCCTTGGTTTCCATTTGACCCTATTGGTGGATTCCTCGCCTTTGTGTCAGCTTTCATTATTGGTTGGTTCAGAGGGCTTATATCGTGCGCTAGCTACATCTTGTGTACGCCGGAAACGTGCTTCAGTCAGGTTACTACATCTTTTTTCGTCCGATTCCTTCCACATTATTGGCCTATGGGTTACACTCACGTTATATTGATGAAGGATGTCTTAATGCCTTCCTTCTAGCGGATCTTTTCCTATCGAATACGACTCATTGCTCTGGGGCAAAGATCTAGAGTCCATTTGGCAGTACCTTGGGATTTGCAGTCATCAGTGGTAGATCCTTCGCTATCGACAGTGGGAAACCATCATTGTCTCCTGATTGATAGATTCTTCCAGGTGTTTGTCTTTAGCTCATCTATTCGCACTTGTTAGATTGTACTGGGTACCTTGACTCTCATTATCATTATCGGTGAGTAGTCTCGAATTTGTTAACTGTATACATCAATGATCGGTAATCAAATGATTTCTCACATGGTCGACTTCAGATCATTTATTCCCATTGTGTAGAAATGTACCACGGCAGTCAGTGAAGACCTCGGGTTGCATCAGCATTCTTTGGTTCACTTTTCAGTTGCTCCTGTTGCTGCTAGTTGACGCCATTCCACATTATATGTTGCAGTGTTGCAGTCCTTCAAAACTACATCCTATATGCTGGCATCCGAGTTGTGATGTAGTATCATCTTACTCCATCACGTTCATTTGGTACTACTGGGATCAGTTTTTGACATCAGTGATTAGCTTCATTGATCATCTTCTTATATGTGATATTCATACATGTACTTGTTTGATCTTGATCAGATGATACGTTATGTACTTTCAGTTCCTTATACTTGTATACATAGTGGATCCGCTTATACTTGATATGCGTATATGCTTTACTTTCTCTGAGCATGGGTATGCCTGCCTCAGACAGTTGTTTCTTTATGATTTTCTTTTGCTGGCTTAGCACGCTGAAATCTGGTGAAGTCCTCAATTTTTGACAGGTTTCCTTTCCATATACTTAATACATTTTGGCCATCATGTACCCCTTTTAAAAACAATGTTTTACTCCTTGTACGCTACTTTTCCCTGTGTTAAAAGCGTGTACACGTGGGTCAGTCTATACCCAACCTGCATATATGTGTTGAAACACTTAAAAAAAATTAAATTTCCTTAATTATGGACGGAGACCACGGGTTTTACCTGTTGATTACCTACTAGTGCCCGTGGCCCAACTGTTCCCAACTAAAAAACTAATTTGGGAGAAGTATAAAAAGACTTCAATGGGAAGGCCTTAGGGAGGAGAAAAAGGATAGAATTACTATACTGAGATTATCCCCTGATCAAGTCTGAAGAATCCCTGTGCATTAAGCACTTCCCCAAGTTCAGGAAACCCTTGTTTCCTTGAGTTTTGATATTCTCTCACATGCTTGGAGATATCATGATATTGGTTATGGAAGGAGGCTGTTGAAGACTGGGACTGGACGAACCTGGAGGACGGTTTCGCTTGAAGTTGGAAGAGGAAGACTCAAGTGAACTCTTTCCATGTTTTATTATAGTTTTCTACAATAAAAATAAATGTTGTCTTGTTCTTGATATCGACTTTTTTTATGCATTTGATGTTATTGTTATGGTTTATATATGAATGACTATTTGAATGTATAACTAACCATCTACTTACATGATATAAAGTTGATTTCACTACAATTATTTATCTATATGCTGCTATGTGTATTCGAATTGGTTGGTTTGCAGATTCGAAGATCATCAGGAGTTACAGAGGGTTTGAACCCTGGCTGGAACTACCCAAAGGAAGGACATCTGGGAATGTTCATCCTGGCATAGTTAGTTTGTTTAAGCATGTTGCCTGAGTTGAATGCTTGTTTCTTGTTGTATATTACTCCTGCTCTGCTAGGGTTTTGACCCAAAGCCCTAGGGGACTTATTCTCTTAACACTTTGTGAAGCCTAACCCGGTGAAGTAGTTGTTGATCCTGGTGTACCAAGCATGAGGTGCTTGCTTCAGCCCGTACAAAGCTCTCTTGAGTCAGCACACATGCAACTCATGATCGAAGGTCTCAAAACCTTTCGGCTGCTCTATGTACACCTCTTCCTTATTCTTGCCATTGAGGACTGCAGTCTTCACATCCATCTAATGGATCTTCCAACCCATCTGTGCTGATAGTGCCAACATCAATTTGATATATGATTACCTTGCTACAGGAGAAAAAGTCTCATCATAGTCGATCCCCTCAACCCATGAGAAACCACAGGCAACAAATCTTGCCTTATGCTTCTCCACACTACCATCAACAACTTGCTTTTCATTATAAAGCCAACGGGAACTCACAACTGACTTGTTCTCTAGTCTTGGGACCATATCCCAAACATTGTTCCGAACTATGGAGTCATACTCGTCCACCATAGCATCAACCCAAATCGGCTGCTGCATTTCTTCCTCAAAGGAAGATGGCTCGGTCTCAACACATTCCCCAACAAGGGCCATGTATCCAGTGTACCACTCAGGTGAACTCCTCTGTCTGCGCTGAGAAGATGGTTCTCCCACATTCTCTCTCACACCCGACAACAATCTGTCAGCTTCTCTTGTGCGCTTCCGTCCATCTCTGGAAGACTCTTCTTGAGTGGATGTCTCCACTCCTGGAACCTCTGCATGCAACTGCTCCGCATTAGTCTGAGGCTCCTCCTCCTTAGGAACCAAAAGTTCCTCCACAGCCTATAGTTTGAGCTCCCTCTCAAGGGAAACTCGCATGGCCTTCTGCTCATCAAACTTGAGATCTCTGCGAACCACTGTCCTCCGATTGGTAGGCAAGTACACTCGATAGTTGTGGGGTGTATTAGTGTACCCCACAAGTATCCCCAACTCAGCTGTCGGCTCAAGCTTATTCCGTGCATCCTTTGTCACATGGCAATATACTGATGAGCCAAAGATCCTGAAGTGTCACACATCTAGTCTCTTAGCGGAGAAAGCTTCCTCTGGTACCTTCATCCCAAATATGCGATGTGGGCTTTTATTATGAAAATAGACCATTGTGTTGCATGCCTCAGCCCACAAATGAAGTGGTAGGCCTTGGTCATGTAGCATCGCCCGTGCTACCCCTACAATTGTTCTATTCTTCCTTTTGGCCACCCCATTCTGCTGTGGGTTATGAGGTGCCATCAACTCCTATTTAATTCCTTCCGCTGCATAGAAGTCCTTAAACTCTTGAGAGACATACTCTCCACCATTGTCGCTTCTCAAGGCCTTGATCTTCTTCCCTGACTCTTTCTCAACAAAAGCTTTGAACTCACAAAACTTTGAGATGGTTTGGTCCTTCTTCTGCATGAAATAAATCAAGCATTTACGAGAAAAATCATCAATGAAAATCACATAATACCTTTGCTTCACAGTGGATGTTGTCGAGAATGGTCCACACAAATCAGTATGAACTCGCTCTAAGATTTCTTCTGCTCGACTGTCTCGATCATGAAAGGAAGACTTGATGTACTTTCCCAAGGTACAACCTTTGCATGTGTCAACTTGCTCAAGTTTACCTTTGGGAAGTCCTGTAGATATCTACTACATTATCTTAAAAGCCCCATGATGGAAATGGCCCAACCACCTGTGCCATAACTCGCCAATGTCTTGGCTTTGCACCAATTCCGCTTTCAAACTCAATGCAGCACAATCTTCTACCTCTAGTTTATAGATATTCTTCACTCGAATCCCAATCCTCTTGGTCTGACCTGTGGCTATGTGTCTTAGGAATGCCTTTCCTTTACTGAAGACAACATAATAGCCTTTATCCTCCAACATTGTCACCGATACCAAGTTCTTCTTCAGTCTAGGCACATACTTCACATCAGTCAAGGTGAGAGGAGCTCCATGCTCCCTCTGAAAAGCAACCATGCCTTCTCCTGAAACACAGTACTTTCTGTCGTCACCCATCTCTATGCACATCTTGAGGTCTTTCTCCTCCAAGGTATTGAATAAAATTTTGTCGTCGGTCATGTGGAATGAGGCTCCACTATCAAGATACCAAACAAAACCCACCATTGATGAAACCATGCATGCGATGAGGGTGACGTCCATTTTGAACTGAGAGGCTAATGCCTCACCTTCTGATCCTTTTGAGGATCCCTTCTTGGACTTCTTCGATGGGAAATTAGTTGCATAATGTCCCATATCGTGACAATTAAAGCATCTCACTTTAGATTTGTCACACTTCTTCCCTCCATGAGAAGAATTCGATTTGGAATGGGAAGCCTTCTCTTTCCCTTTCCTTGCCTTACTTGCTAAGGCCAAATTTTCTTCATCATCATTATTTGATGAAGAACCATCTCGAGTGCTCCTCTTGATCTCCTCCTGCATGAGATCCGATCACAGTCGTTCCCAATTCAGAAATTTCTCTCTTCCATTCACAGAGTCTTGGTAGCTATTCCAGCTCTTTGGAAGACCAAGGAGAGCAAGGCTCACCATATCATCATCGGCAATAGTTATTCCCACACTACCAAGCTCATCTCTGCAGGTGGTGAGCGTGTTCATATATGTAGAAATAGTATCACCCTTCTCCATCTTGATTTTCCGAAGCTTATCCTTGAGCGCCAGTTTCCTTTGGTCGCTACTGTTCTAAATAGAGGTCCTTCAATTTCTTCCACATTGAAAATGGAGTCTCCTTCCCATGGAGACTTGAGACAATATGGTCTTGAACTCCCTCCATAAGAATCCATCTTGCCTTTGCCACACACTTCTTCCATTAAGTCAATTCTTGTGCATTAGTTGCAGATGGCTTGGAGATTTCTTGATCAATGAAATCCTTCAAACCATTGTCTTCTAATACTGCTTCCATTCTATCCTTCCATGCTATGTAATTCGAGTTTCCTTCCAACGCATACTCGAGTCTCAAGTTTTATAATGCCACTGACCAACCTGAAGTATGAGATGAATTCGATTTGTCCCTACAGTCCTGAACTTCAAACTTTGAATTCTCTTCTCTGTATACTATTCACAGCTCTGATAACCTTTGCTACAATACCATGTAGAAATTCTCACTGTAGATTAACCTAATAATGAAATACAACTAAAGAAATATACTTAATCTACTTTGCATAAGCTTAATAGATTTGAGCAAGATCAAGAAGAACACATATAACCAGAAGCAGAATCAATGCAGATGAAACACAGAAGAATACTCTGGGGAAAGCCTCAGCTAAAGACCCTGCTATCTGTATTATCATACAAGTGGAAATATCTCAGGATTACACATAGCTTTAGCTATCACAGCTAGCCAGCTCTTAGTACAATCCTCACAGATTCTCACAGGGAAAATAGACTTCTCATTAAGTCCTTCACACTGCCTTCCAAGCTCCTATTTCCTAGCACAGTTTTTCCTGGGTGATCCAGCTGTTACCATGTCTAACACTGATCACTCACATTGATCTTACACCCTGTAAAACTGCACAAATCTCAAGGAATGAATTCCTTCTGCATGCAAGAGATTTTCTTATAGGAAAATTCTTGCAACTGATAGTACATTGTCCCTGTCTTTAATCTAAATTGGGTCTTTCTATGAATAGACATGCATGAGTTATTTATGAGAGAATCTTCAGTTATCGGGAGTACACTAGTTTGATGCATGCATGCATTAACTGACTAAACTCACACTTAGTTCCTCAAATTGTTTGGAACTAATTTAACTGGACATAACTCAGCTAACTAAGCTAAATAATTACAACTCAAATACAACTTGTCCTTATCTCCTTAATTAAGGGATAATCTCCTTAATTTAAGGGATAACTGTTGCATGACTTCACAAAGACTTCTAGCTTGAATTTCTCCAACTAATGAATCTAAGATGATTTGATTAATTATTTTTCAAGAAGTTGGTGACACTAAATTCAAATTTTAATTCAAAGAAAAATTAAAATTTGAATATTCTTGTTGCCACATTTCAACACAATCTATCTATCTATCACTCCCTCATCTCTCTCTCTCTCTCTCTCTCTCTCTCTCTCTCTCTTCCCCTTCTCTCCCTCTCCTCCACTTCTATCTCCCTTCCCTCCTGTTATCTGCTCTCCCTCTCTCTCCATCTTCCTTATCACTCCCTCTCTCTCTCCACCTTTCTCTCTCCATGTCTTTACTCTTACCTCCCTCTCTCTTCCTCTCCATCTTCATCTCTCTTTCCCTACCTCTCTCTAATCTCTCACATCCTCTCTCTCCCTTTCTCTCCCACCTCCCTCTCCCTCTCTCTCTCTCCAACTTTGTTACTATATGCCTATCTCTCTCCTTCTCTCCCCTCTTCTCTCCATCTCTCATTCTTTGTCTCATTATCTCACCCCCAAACATACACACTCTCTCTCCATCTCTCCCTTGTCACTCCATCTCTCTCTCTCCATTTATCACTCTCTGTATCTTTCTTCTTCCCTCCCTCTCTCCCCTTACAAATCCATCTCTCTATCTCTCCTTCTCTCCTCCTCTATCTCGTCCTTCTTCTCTCTCCCTTTCTCTCCTACCTCCCTCTCTCTCCCCCCATCACTCTCTCTCTCTTTTCCCTCCAATCCTCTCTCTTCCCCCATCACTCTCTCTCTCTTTTCCCTCCAATCCTCTCTCTTCCCCCATCACTCTCTTCCTCTCTCTCGTGCTTCCTCCCTCTCCCTTTCTCTCTTTCCTCCCTCTATATTCTTAACCTATCTCTCTCTCTCTCTCTCTCTCTCTCTTTTCCCTCCAATCCTCTCTCTTTCCCCATCACTCTCACTCTCTCTCTCCAACTAGGTTACTATATCCCTCCCTTTCACCTTTTATCTCCTTTTCTCCCCCCTTCTCTCCATCTCTCCTTATTTATCTCTTAACTCACCCCTAAACATACACACTCTCTCTCCATCTCTCCCTTGTCACTCCCTATCTCTCTCCACTTCTCACTCTCTATGTCTTTCTTCTTCCCTCCCTCTCTCCCCCTCTAACTCTGTCTCTTTATCCCTCCCTCTCTTCTCCTCTCTCTCATCCTTCCTATCTCTCCTTTTCTCTCCTACCTCCCTATTTCTTCCCCCATCTCTCTCTCTCTGCCCTCCAATCCTCTCGTTATCTCTCTCCCTTTCTCCTTCTCTCTCTCCCACCTTCATCTTTATGTCTGCCTCTCCCTCTCTTACCCTTCTCTACCTCTCTCACTCCTTTCCCTCTCTCTCTCTTCATTCTTCCTCTCTCCTTCTCCCTCCCTCTCTCTCCCCCTCCATATAAATATCTATTTCCCTACCTCTCTCCACCCTCTCACATCCTCTCTCTCTTCCTTCCTCTCTCTCCCTTTCTCTCCCATCTATCTCTATCTCTCTCTCTTCACCCTCCAACTCTGTTACTATATGTCTCTCTCTCTCTCCTTCTTTGTTTCATTATGTCACCCCCAAACATACACACTATCTCTCCATCTCTCCCTTATCTCTCCTTGTCTCTCTCCCCACTTCTCACTCTTTGTGCCTTTCTTCTTCCCTCCCTCTCTCCCCCTCCAAATCCATCTCTCTATCCTGCCCTCTCTCATCCTCTCTCTGGTCCTTCGTCTCTCTTGCTTTCTCTCCTACCTCCCTCTCTCTTCCCCCATCTCTCTCTCTCTCTCCCCCCTCCAATCCTCTCTCTCCCCCATCACTCTCTTCCTCTCTCTCAAGTCTTCTCTCTCATCCTCCCTCTCTCCCTCTCTCCCTTTCTCTCTTGCCTCCCTCTATCTTCCCCTCTCTCTCTCTCTTTGCCCTCCAATCCTCTCTCTCTCTCTCTCTCTCTCCAATTGTGTTACGATATCCCACCCTTTCTCCTTCTCTCCCCCCTTGTCTCCATATCTCCTTCTTTGTCTCTTTATCTCACCCCTAAACATACACACTCTCTCTCCATCTCTCCCTTGTCACTCCCTCTCTCTCTCCACTTCTCACTCTCTATGTATTTCTTCTTCCCTCCCTCTCTCCCTCTCTCCCCCTCCAACTCCATCTCTTTATCCTTCTCTCTCAAGTCCTCTCTTTTTTCCTTCCTCTCTCTCCATTTCTCTCCTACCTCCCTCTATCTTCCCCCATCTCTCTCTCTCTCTCTGCCCTCCAATCCTCTCACTATCTCCCTCCCTCTCTCCTTATTTGTCTTCCACCTCCATCTTTATGTCTCCCTCTCCCTCTCTTACCCTTCTCTACCTCTCTCACTCCTCTCCCCCGCTCTCTCTTCATTCGTCCTCTCCCCTTTCCTTCAGTTTATCCCCATCTCTCCCTTGTCACTCCCCTTATCTCTCCACCTCTATCGCTCTATGTCTTTGTTCTTCCATCCCATATATATCTAGAGTTAATTTATATATCATGATATATTAATATACATTATAATATAACAAATTTAATATTGTATTAATCCAAAGTTATTAAATTTAATAATATTAATATTATAATATATTAATATGAATATTAGATTTAATAATAATAATAATATTAATATTTTAGTATTAATATTAGGGTTAACACTATTTTTGTTTCATGGTATTAATAATAATTTGGTCCATGGTATTTGGCCCATAGGCTTGGTATATAATTAGATGTTGATTTCTAACCCTATTTGATATATTTTTATTTATTTACCATACGAGGTTTATGGAGTAAATATAAAAAGATGTTTTATTTGTTTACCATACCTCTAGTTTATTTATATTTTTTATATTTATTTATTTTCCATACCTCTGGTTTATCTATATTTATATTTATTTACCATAACTCTTTTTTAAGTGTTCGTAAACCTCTTCATATTTTAAATTTAGATTGTGTTTATACATAATAATTAGATTGAATTTTAAATAGGGCTGAAATTAGATTAAACCTCTTCATATTTTAAATTTATATTATGTTTATACATAATAATTAGATTGATTTTAAAATAGGACGGACATTAGATTAGAAATTTCGTCTTCATATTTTAAATTTATATTATGTTTATACATAATAATTACATTGAATTTAAAATAGGACGACATTAGATTAAAAATGTTAAATGTTAAATGTTAAACATTAGATGTTTACATTTACGTTTTACCCCCTATTCATGTGGAATATAACAAAAGTGGGCAATTAAACCAACCTTACCCTAAGGGCGTCAAGGAGTATTAAACCCATGACCTCCCAATGGGAAGGTTCTTTAGCAACATGACTTCAACCAATTGAGCTAACCCTCAAGGTTGTTTTAATTAATTATAGTTTATTTATTATTATTTTTTCCAAAGAAAGAAAACCTTGTATTTCATTAATATGAACCAAAATACAATAGTGTAGATGCCAATGGCATTCCTTAAGATAATTGGGCATATATTACCCCCAAAAAATATGATCCAAGCATCATAAATTTAAGCAACTTTACATATTTATAGAAATTGCATGTATCTTCCCCTTGTATATTAGTCATTATCCATAGTTGTCCATAAAAAATGATCACCTTTCTGTAATCAAAATAAATATCAGAATTGAGATAGTTATATCTATGTCTCTCTCCTGAGAAAAAAGTCTAGTTTTGAGCATTTTTAAAACATTTCCCAACACAAAAAGGAGTATGTCTGCCAAAGAAAATTCACCAGAGGGGAATAGATCTGCGTATGTAAATACTGTAAAAAAAATCCTCCTAAAAGGATTTCCATATCTTTTGTAGCTTTGTAGCAGAAAACAAGCCACGTATTTGACATCCCTCATAATGTTTCAAAAATTTGTATGCAGAAAAGATAAGTAGATATTAGCCGAAGAGCGACACCAGATAAAGTATATGTAAGTGGTATAGAAAGGGAGCTCAATTATTCCCAGGGGAAGAGTTGGAGAAGGTGGTGCATTCCTTCCTTTCTCTCTTTGATTTTCTAGAGGCCCTCAACCATTTCCAATCCTCCTTTGGAAAGGAGATCAATTTCTTGGTTCTAAATCTTGTATACATGAGAGATGGAAATAGATGAGAAATCCCTGATCCGGTTTGTGATGTTCTGGTACAAAGGAATAATATTGTAATTTTTTAGTCAATATTTCCCATTCATCCATTTTATCACATTTAATGAATCCCCATATATACATAACTCATTGATATTTAAGATTTTTTCTAGTTGTAGGAAAGGTTTTAGTGAAAATAAATTAGCGAAATTATTTGAAGTAGGACCAATGCAATAATAGAAGGAGATAAAGTGTTTGTTAGAGATACAAAGGATTTCCTTAGCTCCCCTAATAGAGGGGGAAATATTTTTAGCCCCATCGAAGAAAGGCCATGGCTGATCCTTTTGAATTTGGATATCTGAATGATGTGGTTGAGAAAGGACTTGAAGATTTTTCAATAAATCATCTTGAATGGATAAGTTGTTGCATGCCACTCTAAGATAATAGTTTCCTTGTTCTTAAAAAATAACAGAGTTTCGTTCTAGCCATATTCCCCAACACACCACTAGGGGAAGAGATTTTAAATTTCCCTATGGATTTTTATGTATCTAGGATTTGAAGCAATCTTCCAATAAGACCATCCCAAGAAAATTGATTTTCAGTTATGTATTGTATTTCCTTCTAGAATTATTTTTAGAATCGGAAACTTATGAAGAGATGTGGGGAGGATTCCCCATATTGAAAGTAGAGGGGACATCTGTTGAGCCCAATATAAAAACGCTTCTGAAGCACTTCCCAAGTGGGTGATTTATTATTAAGAAGAAACGACATAAATAGCTTTGCTTTAGGGGGATAGGATAGTTTCCATAATTCTTTTGACCACTTGGGAGCGAGAGGCCTATTCCTCCTTTGGGAAATATGAAGATATCCATATTTTAGGCTATATGGGCCCAATGGAGCCAATGGCCAAACCAACGAGTCCTTAGATGGAGATGAGAGAGACAAGGCCATGTAGTAGGGAATATGTGTATACACCACATTCCTAAGCTAATTTCTCCTCAAGGTGAAGCTCAGTTGCATCCTTCCATGATTGTTCATCAATATATCTAATTCTATTTGAAATATGATTTAAATAAATATCCCTTAGGAGTTTAAAGCATGCATAAGTTGCTAAAAAAGGATATGAGTATCTCTTCTTCCAACCCAAGGATCTTTGCCAATGAGAATTTTTGTCCCATTCCCCACCATCCATCTTAGCCTAAAGAAAATTAGGCCTATAGAGTTTATAAAGGATCTCCACACATTTGATCCATTTCCAACCACCTTTCTAGGAGACCCAAGCCATTCTAATCACAAGGTAGGGGAGATATAATTTTGTTCCATAATGTCTTCCCAACGGACAAATCCATTGATCAAATTCCATGCACCTTTATTTGCAATAGCTTGGGAAAACCATAAGAGGTTTTTTAATCCCCATCCACCAAGATATTTTGTAATTGATATGGAGGACCAAGTAGCCAGTGTGAAAGGTTTTTGTCTTACTATTCAACCCATAAGTATCTTAGAGATATTTTCTTTATCTTATTCAGGTTTCCCTTTGGGATCCATGTCAAGGAAGCCCATTAGACTAGGATGGATTCCAAAATAAATTTGCAGAGCACCAGTCTACCTGCTCTAAAAGGCCATTTATTGCATTGGGTCTGATTTTTTCGCTCAATTCTTTCTATGAACCATGCCTAATTTTATTTCCTGTAGTTGTTTGGCTTTAGAATAAAACCTATATATTTCAAGGAGTCCCAAAAATGGAAGGGAAGTTTTGGGAGGATTCTAGTAACAAGAGTCAAGTCCTCTAGATCCAGAGCATTTTTAATGAGCGCTGATTTTTCATGATTAATTTTCATTCTAACTATGATAGAGAAGGTATCTAATATATTCCTTATAGTTTACATTCTACCGACATCTAGGGCTAAGAAAAATATGATATCATAAATAAAAGGTGTGAGAGGGAGCAATTTGGAGTGATGGAAATGAATCTAAGAGAGTGTCTTCTTTTTACATCCTATATGGCTTTTATAAGAGCTTCCATTACCAATAAGAAGAGGAGAGGGTATAATGGACAACCCTGATGAAGCACACTTTGTGGTTGAAGAAAGGGGAGGCAACACCATTAATTAGGAGATCCATGGAGGAGGATCTAATACAAGATTATACCTAGTCCACAAATCTTGAGTTGAAACCCATATGAAGGAGTGACAACTCTTCTCCTGAAGCTGGTCAATTCTATCTAAACACATCTCTAATGAACAATTTGGGTTCTTAAAAGATCACCAAATACATGAAGTAATTGGGTTGGCATAAGAATGCCTTTATTCCCTCCATATTCAAAAGAAAAAGGCCATCATCTATAAGGTGGACTTATCAAAAGTGTTTGACAAAGTGGATTAGCTATATATAAAGTCCTCAATTAGTTCCTAAAATGTCTTCTTTATCCCTTAAGGATCTCAGATTTCAACTAGTCCTAAGGATCCTCCATAAATCATGAACTACTTTCTAAGATTACAATATCTCAATCCATACTAATTACTCATCATCACTCATGTTCTCCTACATTCGAGGAAATTTACAAATATCCTCACAATACTTAATTAATTCCTATTTTCATTAAAATCACTCAAAACCTAAGTAATTACATTAATTCAACACTTAGGAAACCAACTTCCTTAAAACACAAGACCCCCCTATGTCTACTAAAATACAATGATTCTTCTGAGCCAAATGCTCCTGCATCAGACTCCCAAAGTAGAAAATAATCATGATCTCCAGATCATGTGCTTCTAATATTTGTCCTCCTGGATCCCATACTTTGTTTTGTAATTTATCTTTGCCTATTTCTTTTCCTTTCAGCTGCTCTGTTGTCGCGGTTGTCTGCTGTTGTTTTCCAGGTCTCCATATCTTATGCTGCAATGCTCCACTTGTTATGCTCTCACATTCTTCTGCTGTCTTCCTCTTGTTGTTGCTTCTTTCCTTTCTTGTGGTTGTCTTCTTCTGAGACACTTTCATCATTAACCTTCTTATCAACTCAATTTCTTTGTCCAGTATATCCTCTGTCTACTGATTGTCTTCAACTCTTAACTGTTGAATTTTCATTACGACCACCCTTACATCCTTACCCTCTTGTTCATTATTGTATTCTGTAGAATTTCACACCTTTTCAGCTACTGCCATATTATCTTTCAAGATAATTTTCTGCTTCTGTTTACCGTACCTGTCAACTTCTTCTTGACTGTCATTTATGAAAATTTCTTTTTCATCCTTCGTCAACAATTTACTCTGAATGTTCATCCTCTTCTTTTCCAGCTTTCTTCTTTGAAGATCTAATTTTCTATATAATTCAATAACTTTAATTGGAGTAGAATTTGAAAACTTTACATGATTTTCAGTACCTTCACTTATTGTCGTCCCATCATCCAATGATCTTTCTTCTGTTAAATCTAAATCATCATGCTTAAGAATTCCAAACTCATTAGGCACAGTAAATACCTTTTATTTATCTTCATGTCTTAACTCATATCTGCTATTCCAATCTTCACTGTTACCAGCTCCAATATTCTGCTGCATATTTCCATGAGAACTTCTTGTCTCCTTTCATTTTCGAGATCTTGCTATCTCAGTCTTAATCTGAATAGATTTCAGATTCTGCTCCTCCTTCTTAACAAACTCTAAAGTTTGCTCATCACCCTGTGTTGTACCTGCAACCATACACAAATCATTAGTTTTAAAAATACAAGACCTTTCGGTCTTGGTTGATGCTTCAGACATCAAGTCTTTTGGCTGCTCTAAATCATTCATATGATTCAACTCCTCTATCTCTTCATCACTTTCAAAAATTAATGGTCCATGTTTTGGTTCACATACCAAAACTTCAACACCTTCTCCAGCATTTTCCTTTTGCTGTAGCTCAACTCTTTCAAGCTTCTCTGTCTCCAATCTTTCACAATGGACTTTCTGGGTTTCAACAAATCCTCTTTGTTGTGACTCAATTCCTTTGAGTCTCTCCTTTTCCAACAAAGCAATATGTATTTGTTCAATTTCTCTAAACTCGTTTATCAACTTGGCATTCCATTTCTTTTGCAATGGGTTCCATTTGACATGTTTCCTCATTCTCCATCCATGTCTTCGGTCTTCGTTCTCTTTCTCTTGTAGCCATCCCTGTAGTATCTCCAACTGTACTCTCATCACTGCAAGATTTCTCTCTCACTCCTCATTACTCATCTTACCTATATGGCATTCTCTAGAACCTCTTCTATGACCTTCCATGGCCATCTTCCTTCACGAGCTCATCCATGCCCGATTGGTGATCTGCAACATAGCCTTTTCCTGTAGCATTATTCTCTTGCTACTCAATACCCTATCAAGCTTCCTCTCTGAGCTTGATCTCTTCCTAGGTATTCTCTCTCTTGGTCCACTCTCTCGAACCTTTTAGAGTCTCATTGCTCCTCTGGCTGCTGCACTCAGTCACCTTTCTCCTTTCTTCCAACCTCTAGTTGGATAGGTTCGTTGCCATCATCATCAAAAACTCTGCTTGTTCTTCGCTACAAGTATCAAACATCTTCATAGCATTTTTCAATCAATAATTCATCATTAATTAACTGAAATCATAAAGACCATACCTCACTGTCCAAATTTTCTGAATACATGTTGCTGTTGCAGTTTTTCCACTATCCCTTCATAAACAATTTTTCAATTTGTCCTTCCAATAATCTGATCTACTTTCTCCCAAAGTAGATTTTCTTCTATCTCTTTCAAAAATCAATTTATCAATCACCAATTTCAAAATCAAATAAGAAAATCAATTTTTTTTTACCTCAATCAGATTCAGATCTGATTCTTCTCTTTGCTTTTGTCGCGCCACTCTGGTTTCCTGAAAATTCTTCCCGTTCTATCCTTTTCAAAGAAAACTCTTCAAAATTTGTTCTCTTTCCACAAAGTTAATTATGAAATAAAATAATTCCATAAGTTCTGAATTATCTTCAAAAGACAAACCCACTCTGATTTTCTCCCAAAAAAAACTTTTTCCTGCTCTGATACCAAAATGATGCCGGGCTAAGCCGACAATACCCACAGTATGCATATAAAATGCATAATCTCATTTATTCCCAGGAATTTCATTTATCCTGCCTAGTCAAACCTTCACTAGTTAAGGTTTAAGACCCCTTAATAAATTCTCATGCGGAAATGTTTCAAAAACTAATCAATGGTATTAACCTTAATTAATCACTTTGGCGGAAACTTTTCTCAATCCTCATAAACTCTGATTAATTATAAAACCCGTTCATATTAACCATACCTTCTTGATCTGGTCTCAACACTAATCATACCATGGTTAATTGCCTTTAATCCACTTTATTATAGAAATATACATAAATCGATTTTAACTTTACCTTTCCACTTTTTCCACGGATTTGGCACATTTCCCGAGGCTCACCTAAAAATGACGCAAGATGACGCATGATTGAACAACAATTGAACAACACCAATTGAACAGCAATTGAACAACCCCGATTGAACAACAATTGAACAATCCCGATTGAACAACAATTGAACAACACTTGCAATTGAACATCAATTGAACATAACCGATTGAACAACAATTGAACATCGCCCGATTGAACAACAATTGAACAACATTTGAACAACACCCGATTGAACATAAATTGAACAACACTTCCATTTGAACAACAATTGCACCCACGTTGACTGTCCACACAAATCTTGTCAGATTAATTCTCCACTGTTCGATCAAGACACACTTGATCCGACACCGAGCAGTGATATCACAAGGACTACTTGCACGACATTTAATTGCTCGATCATCTTACATCGCATGTCACAACTTCTCTCGGCCACGTTCATTCACTCATGAATGATGCGATGCGATATTAATCCAACGGTCAATATCAGCATCGATCCAATGGTCTGCGGCCCTTCAACAAACACACGGTTAAACACAACTTTAAACCCCACAGTTGACTGTGACGTCAGCAGTTGAAAACACGATTGATGGCCAGGGTTTAATACGACGCTTTAACCATGATCAAAACATTCGTCCGTTCCTATCCTTGCACTTACTGATAACTTGATTTCATCGCCAGCTCACCATTCCAGAACTCTGGTTATCAAATTCAATTCTGCCAACTCATTTCTCCGCTTAGGAACAACGCGCTGAGACTTCTTTGATTACTCTGCCTGCAACTTATACCTCTGTTTCTTTAACACCACTTCGAACTGGAGTACATAATACACCCTGTATTATTTCCCTTCCTTCATATTTCATAATTACTTGACCTGTACATACATCTATTAAACCTCATTGGAATCACGCAGATTCTACCCAGACGATAAGTCTTTTGTCACTCAGAAGGAATTTCAGAAATTCAACTTGAATTCATTCATCATGGTTTATTGCACAGAACCATAAATTCCCAATTACGGATCACTTAGCACATAAAACGAATGACACACATAGTCACAATGAATTTAATTTCCTCATTCATTAACAAATGTACAAATACAAATAAAACTTGTTTACAATCTAGCTTTGGCCTGATCCACCTTTACATGGTCCGTATCAATGGCCCTTTCTCAATTCAATGCCCATAGGCTACAATCTAACCCTATCTATCTACTAACTCTCTCTCTAACTCACTCGACTTGACTAACTTGACTGACTCTTTCTCTGCCTTTTTGGCTTACATTTATACAAAAGGACTCTGTTTCCAATTCTGGTTCAGATCCTCGATCTTCTCAACTAAATCCTAAGAATCCTCTAAGTCCTCAATTAGTTCCTAAAATATCTTCTTTATCCCTTAAGGATCTCAACTTTCAACTAGTCCTAAGGATCCTCCATAAATCATGAACTACTTTCTAAGATTACAATATCTCAATCCATACTAATTACTCATCATCACTCATGTTCTCCTACATTCGAGAACATTTACAAATATCCTCACAATACTTTATTAATTCTTATTTTCATTAAAATCACTCAAAACCTAAGTAATTACATTAATTCAACACTTTGGAAACCAACTTCCTTAAAACACAAGACCCCCCTATGTCTACTAAAATACAATGATTCTTCTGAGCCAAATGCTTCTGCATCATATCTACAACATAGCCAAGATACCTTCCTCCATCTCTATCATCGCCAATTTCCTATCAAATTGAACCATGATGGTACTGAGATTTCACTCACATGAATTCCCATTTATTAACCAAGGGAAGCGAGCCCACTTGTCTTGTAACATGGTTGCGATACTCCCCCGCGCCCACCTGTTCTTAGATGCCTAACTACCGTGACCCTCTCTAGAGGAACTCCTTTGAATCATCATGATATTATCATATTTAATTGACCGTTGGTCCTTGTTAGTGCTCATGCTCCAGCTGTGATCGATTTGGATTATGTTTAATGTCTCATTTAAGGAATGTGGCATATGACACTATGTTGATCAATGAGTAAAATTCCTTGTTCTAATTCCACTCCCTTATTGGCTTGGAGATCCGCCATATGATTATTTTCTCTTTTGACATGAAATTTTTTGTAATCTTCTAATTTTATGAGAAGATACATTATCCTTATGATCAATGGAGAAGTTTTTGAGTCAAGAAGGTACTCATTCCTAGAAAGTCTTATGCATTTTTGAATTACCACCATTGAGTCACCTACAATGATCAATTTCTTGATGCCTTTAGAGATGCTAATCTTTAGGCCTTGCCAGAGTGAGAGCGCTTCGACTTGATTGTTCGAGGCTTTCCCAAGTCCCCAAGCAAACTTTATTTCAGATTTTTCTTCGAGGTTAAAAAGCACGCTTCCCACTTTAGCCTTCCCATAAATTAGACATAAATATTATTAATAGTTTTATTTAAATATAATTATTTCTCATTTATTATTATATCTTTTAAAAATAATTTTATATATGCTAATAAGAGAATACCAAATTAAAAGATATTAAATTATTAAAAAATTATATTAATTTTATAATATAAATTTTTTAAATTAAAATAATATTTTAATTAATATTAATATTAACCATGTTTATATGGTTTAAGAAAAGGAAAATTGAAGGTAATAACATCTTTAAAATTAGTATATATGATGGAGATTTCCAATATTTATGTTGAAGATTTTGCACCTATTAATTCTATGCTAAAAAATAGATAAAAAATATTTTTATAATAATTTACGTATGAAATTTAGAATTTAAAATCTTTTTACTAGAGAGAGACCACACAAACAATGTAATTTTTTACTAAAGCAAAAGACAAATAGAAAAAAAGAGAAACTTGGTGAGATCTATAATGGTTATTATATGTGATTTTACCAATTCAAGGTTTTATATAGCTTTTGATTGCAAGTTTTGAGTGGATTAAGCTTTTCTTTAAGAATGTTTTTTTTCAAAACATTGATTCATTTGATGTAAAATTAGATAAATTTATATACCTTAAATTATAATCAAAATATAAAAATTGTATTTTATTGTATTTTACTTTTAAAATTTAAGTTATAATAAAGCTTTAATTATGTTTATAACGTTTCCAAATTGAATACTAATGTATTTTCTTTGATACTATAAAACTTCTCATGGGCATGAAATGTCTACTTACAAACAAAACTCAAACCGTGATGTAACTACCCATAGCTACAATTAGGAATATTTCTTTTATTTGTCAAAAATTTGATATAAGTTAGATTAGTCTTTAATAAATCTAATTGAATTCAATTTGTCAAAATCATATCATATAGGAAGTCACATTTTTTATATTTAATGTATCTATATTAAGTCATAATCGTACAAAATGTCTCAAAAACATTTTTTTTTGGGAGAATATGGACGTTTATAAAATCTTGTGTTTTGTTTGACACTCAATCCTTATGCTTTGAATTACATATAATTACTACATTAATGGTTAGGTATAAGTAACTTTGGTGCTAGTTTTACTCGTTTATAAATGTATATATAACTTACTCTATTATGCTTACCTAGGTGAAAATAATATTTTACTTAACCTATTAAAAAACAAGAAAAGAAAAACCATTTGCATATCTACACTGGATATTGATGACAATCATTGATCATGTTGAATTTGGACCCTTCGATCTATCGATATCACTTATCCTAGTTAAAACACTTGTATCTTTTGATCAAGCAATAACATTGCTATTACCTCAATATAAAATTTCTGGCATATATAAAGCGCATAAAATAACAACCCCTGCAACCACTAGAATTGGGATTTCAACATAGACTAACGACCAACCTTATTTTGGCATTTTTTTTGCAAAAACAAATAGATATTCAACACACATACCACACTTATTAATATGTGATGGGTCTGTTAGTGTCAGTCTTTCCAGCCTTCCTCCAGTGATCAAATATGCTCTTACAAAGTGGTCTTAGAGTGTCAAGGTCAAATTTTGTCATTTCAGTGAGTCTTCAAGCAAAATTTGGTCACTAGGCATTAGGTCTAGGGTTTGCTTTCACTCCTTCTAAAGTTGTCCAAATGGCGGTCCATGTCATCATTCAGCTGAGTCTATCATCATTCATAGGGTTTTCATTATCATCTCAGTGTCTAATGAGTCTTTTTACACCTTGTCCATGCTTCAGTTGCGCCTAGGTAAGGTCATTTTCCTCTCCTAGGGTTTTGAGGGCAATTTCTCTTGGACGGTCAAATCATCGGCAAAACTTGTATCCTGATGTTCATACACCTTCCCCTATCCTTAAAGTACCTTACCAAATGCTTCCCATCACTGAGATCCCCCAAATTCCTCATTTTTGCACAAACCCTAGTTTCTAGCTACAACCTGGCAATTTTCTAGGTTGGGCCTGTGTTTTTCCCTTTTGGACCCCTTCCCCTCACTCAATCCCTGAGATTCCACTTTCCCCTGCTTCCTAACATCCCTCCCTACTTCCAAAAATTTCCCCAAGAATTTAGAAGCCCCTTATCCCCTTCATTTCGCTTCATTTCGACAAAATTCCTTGTTTCACACATCGGGGCAAGTTTCACTCAAATGATGTTTCAGAGCAATCAAAGATGAATTTTTCAAAACGGAGAGAGGTTTTTGTCCAAAACATGCCAAAGAAGAAAAACCTCCTTCACGTTTTGCACAGGTGTGATGGTTTTAGAGAAATGTCAAAATTACAATCGCCGGATCCAAGGAGGTTGGCCAAGGCACTAAAATGACGGAAAAGGCCCGATCCACTCCAAATTTTGGTCAAAGCCTCTTTGAATGAGCATGGTACTTGATTGGGGACTCCCAGCCCAAATTTCAAGAAATTTGGAGAAAATTTTGTCATTTGTGAATTTTTTGTGCCATAAACAGGTTTTTCCGCTTGACAGGTCTCACCCCCTGCGCGACCCTTTCATTTGGCAACTCCGTTCCGGGAAAACTCAGCATTTCTGGATTTTTCATGAAAATTTACACATGCTCACCCATTTCCAAGAGATTTTATGAAGTTTTGGGCCTCCAGAAAGTAAAAAAAACAAGCAAAAAATGACTTTCTGCCACATTTTTGACACACAGAAAGCAGTCTTGGGAGATTGCAATTTTGGAGGGGAAAATGACAACCAAATTCAGAAATTCCAGTTGGGTTGGAAAGTAGACTCACAGAACTTTCCAACAAGCCTACTCTTGCCTCATTTGGACACCTGGAAGTGCCCCAAACGTTCTCTCAAAGGCGCGCGACCCATCAGGATTTGGCGCGCGACCCATCAGGCAATTTTCACAATTTTTCACTTACAGCTCATGGATTCGCCCAACTTTTACTAGTTTTGACTTTTGATGGGATTTTTCACCCTCTTTTATGTAATTAATGTATTTTTATGTTGACATGACACTTATTTACCTATTCTAGAAGATTCATTCATGAAATAACAAACATTTAATGAATGAATTGGTTTCCTAGCTTATAGAGGCAAGTTGTTTTGACTGCCTAGATTTTAGTGCTCAGTTTAGAATTGGTTGAAACAACTCCTAGAAGGATGAGCTCGACCCCTAGAGGCAAGGAAAGATGTTAGATTGCCTATATTATGTACTTTCTTGGTCATTTTCATGGTTGGACTCTTGAGGGAGAAGCTATCATTATATTATTCACTGTATCTCTGCAATTTTTGGCTAAGGAAGACCAGGGTTTTGCAGTCCTTTTTGGGATTCTTGTGGTTACATGTATTGATGGTGTGTTTCTCTATGTATTTGTAAGTGTGTTATGTGAATCATTTACTTTCTTTTCCTTCTGCACATTAAACAAATGAAGTGTTAAAGTAGAATTCATGATTGTCATGCTCTGCTTTTAAGTTTGTTTAATTTCAATGTTTTCTACTGTTTAAGGAGAATTCAAAGTTATTGTTTGCTCTCCTTAGCTCCTCACGTGTCTTTCTCATCCATTCACCTCAATCTAAGGCATCAATACTGTATCCTACCTCGCCCCAAAGAACCCCCTGCAGAAACTGTGTCCAATCCCCGCACCCAAAATTGCCACCTCCTCAATTTGCCACCAAAAACCCGAAAAATCCCAAATTAACCCTTTGATTAGTTTACTAGCCTAAAATCAGTGTTACCTTATTGGCTATCTCGCCCATTGAAGATCTTTATCGAGATAGACCGGAGAGAGCCCTCTCCTGCCCCGTAGGGCTAGCTACGAGGCTAAGTGGTTTGATGTTGCCTTGAGGTTTACCTTTCTCAGCCTGAGGTGAAATTTCAAGCGCTAACATATTGGCGACCATACTGGAGAGAACAAACTTGTCTGTGGATTGATGTGTTTGTTTCATAAGTCTTAGACGGAGCCTGAAGTTATGCCAGGTAGCCTTCGAAACGCTTTTGCTTTGCATAAGCGGAAGTAGATAAACGCTGCTTCAGTCAATCTCCGTGAGCTTGTGAATACAGCACTTCGATTGCATTTTACCCCAGTACATGTATCAAGTTCAGATCTGATTGTTGATAGTGGACAACGATCAGACACTTGAAAGGCTGAAATCATTCACTTGGCGACTCTAAATCATTTTCGAGATCAGATCCAAAGACTCCACTGGAGGATGATCCCGACCAGCAAAAACATGAAAGGACAACATGGACAGATCAGGTATTCAAGTTGGAATTTCATCCAAGACATTTTGTTCTTTGTCATAAATTATTTCTTCTCTTTTCCCAAGAATGTTAAGAAGGCTTTGCAAAGTATACTGTATTTGAGAAGAGATCCTTGGCCTGCAGTTGATTCTTTCCCTTTGAAGATTGTGAATACCAAAGATTTGCATACCTTTGAGCTTGATCAAGATCTTTCTTCTAAATTTTGTGACGACCATCTTCAAATTGATGAGTCTCAAGAGACCACGACTGATTCTATACCTGTTGTACATACCCCCACACCTTGTAAAATTCCAGATCGGTATAAACCTCTTGTTTTACCTTCTGTTCTCCATGCTTTCCCCAAAAACTATGATCTATACTTGCCGAGGTTTGATGGTGAAAGTAAGAATGTCAATGCTGAGCAACATGTGCAGAATTTTGAGAATTTTCTAGACCTTTTTGAAGTTGATGAAGAAGATGTCAGTATTAGGCTTTTTGCTCTTTCTTTGCAAGCCAAAGTTAAGAGTTGGTTCAAAACCCTGCCTGATGCAAGCATCTCAGATTTCCAGCAGTTCATCAAAGTTTTTCTCGATAGGTGGATGATTGGGCAGAACCTTTTCTTGATTGTAGAAGAGTATAACCAGCTGAAAAGATTACCAGGGGAGACAGTACAACAGTTTTCAGCCAGATTTAATCAAGTTTATTATTCAATGCCAGTTGATATAAGGCCTACTCCTAGATCTGCTCTCTTGCACTATCCGGGTGCCTTTGATCCGGAGATGGAGTTTCAGCTGAGAGAAAGGGATATTGCAACACTTCACGAGATGCAAAACAGTGCAGTAAATGTAGAGGCACATCTGCTGATCCGAAGGGCAAGGTTGAAAGAAGAAGAGATGAAAAACATAGATCCGGCCGAATCGACATCTCTAGAGGTGAAGCTTGACATTTTGGTAAGTACAGTGGAAAAGATGATGGACAAGATCAACACAAGGAATGATTATGATGTTCAAGCCCATGGCGCATTGATTGAAGAAGAACAAGTTGCTGATCCAAAACATTTTGTTTCTTATCCTAGTTGTCATAGATCTGATAGTGATTGTTTTGTAGATCATTTTGGAGAAGAGAGATCTGTTGATATGACATGTATGCTTGATGATGTGTTTTATAGTGATGATTTGCCTCGGTATGATCAGTATGATGATGATTATGTTCTCCAAACAGAAGCTAATCTTGCAGACAAATCAGCAGCTAGTTTGTGGGAGGAAAAAGTTCATTTTCAGCAGCTTGAATACAATGTTCAGCCATCACATATCAGCTATGACATTGATGAGGAAAGTGCATCAAAGTTTGAAGTAAGTGAAGGATCTTTGCCTTTTTGTTTTGATTCGTTTCAGTTCATCAGAGATAACTACCATGCAATCAGAAATCAAATGTCAACAAGTCTTGATTTGAATCATCTTGAGAGCAATGAAAATTTTGTTCAAGACTTTACATATTCAGATTTGCAACCCCCAGAAGCCATTGATTGTCAAGTTGTAGCTGAAGACTTGGAAGTGGACACACATGATTTAATGATTCAAGGTGACTCCGTACCATTCTGTTTTGAATCATTTCAGTTTTTGAAGGGTAGATTGCATAGTAAATCTTCAAATGAACAGCCTATAACAAATCAACAATCTCTCAGTGTTAATGTTGAGGATGAGACAGATAACAAAATTCTTGAGTAGCCTATAGCATTAGATTTGCAGCCACTAAATGAAATTGAAGGGCAGATTATAGATGAAGCTGTGGAAGACGAAATACATGATTTGATGCTGTAGGAAGATTCTATACCCTTTTGTTTCGAAGCATTTCAGTTTATAAGGCAGAATCTTTGTAAAATCTCTCAAGAAAAAGATGAACAGCTAGAAGGATGTCATAAATTTTCAATGGATACATTATAGCAGTCTTTTCAGGTTTTTCATGATCCAATAGCTGATGTTTTGGATGAGGTTTGCGGTCAAAGTCTTTCTCCATTAACTACATGTGAGCTTGAAACATGTGCTGATATGAATTTGATCCGGCAGCCGGTTTCTTTCTCATTTTCAGCAGAGGTCTCGTCACAAGGCTCAGATCAAAGTTTGCATTCATGGTATGAGGAGACGAGAAGTAATCCATTGGATGAGCTAAGTTCCAGTGTGCATGAATTTCAAGATCCTTATGCAGTGTTTTTGGAGGTGGAGAGAGAATTCATATCATTCCACGGATCTGTTTCTAAGTTGTCATGGGAGTTGCCTTTCAGTAGTTCTCTCTTGTTGTTCATAAGCGAGAACTTGTGGAGAATTCAACCAGCAGACGTGATACTTACTTGGTTGCATTGGTTGTTTCATTTCACTTGATCAGGTGATGAATGAAACTGTTAGAGTAGGTTTTGATGAATAAGCTCAAACTTGAGCATCATTTCAGTTTGTCGGTTGTGTTTAAGTATCGAGTCAGTTTTTAGTTGAGTGAGAGTCAATTTGTGTTGTCAAGTCATCAGTTTTTAGTCATGCATTTCAGCTTGAGTTCTTGACTCCATTGCCCAATGGTTGAAAGCACTGGTCTGCTCTCCCAGTGGTCTGAGGTTCTTGGCACCTCCAAGGAGCTACCATCCCCATTGGAGCCAATGTTAGTGTCAGTCTTTCCAGCCTTCCTCCAGTGATCAAATATGCTCTTACAAAGTGGTCTCAGAGTGTCAAGGTCAAATTTTGTCATTTCAGTGAGTCTTCAAGCAAAATTTGGTCACTAGGCATTAGGTCTAGGGTTTGCTTTGACTCCTTCTAAAGTTGTCCAAATGGTGGTCCATGTCATCATTCAGCTGAGTCTATCATCATTCATAGGGTTTTCATTATCATCTCAGTGTCTAATGAGTCTTTTTACACCTTGTCCATGCTTCAGTTGCGCCTAGGTAAGGTCATTTTCCTCTCCTAGGGTTTTGAGGGCAATTTCTCTTGGACGGTCAAATCATCAGCAAAACTTGTATCCTGATATTCATACACCTTCCCCTATCCTTAAAGTACCTTACCAAATGCTTCCCATCACTGAGATCCCCCAAATTCCTCATTTTTGCACAAACCCTAGTTTCTAGCTACAACCTGGCAATTTTCTAGGTTGGGCCTGTGTTTTTCCCTTTTGGATCCCTTCCCCTCACTCAATCCCTGAGATTCCACTTTCCCCTGCTTCCTAACATCCCTCCCTACTTCCAAAAATTTCCCCAATAATTTAGAAGCCCCTTATCCCCTTCATTTCGCTTCATTTCGACAAAATTCCTTGTTTCACACATCGGGGCAAGTTTCACTCAAATGATGTTTTAGAGCAATCAAAGATGAATTTTGCAAAACTGAGAGAGGTTTTTGTCCAAAACATGCCAAAGAAGAAAAACCTCCTTCACTTTTTGCACAGGTGTGATGGTTTTAGAGAAATGTCAAAATTACAATCGCCGGATCCAAGGAGGTTGGCCAAGGCACTAAAACGACGGAAAAGGCCCAATCCACTCGAAATTTTGGTCAAAGCCTCTTTTACTGAGCATGGTACTTGATTGGGGAATCCCAGCCCAAATTTCAAGAAATTTGGAGAAAATTTTGTCATTTGTGAATTTTTTGTGCCATAAACAGGTTTTTCCGCTTGACGGGTCTCACCCCGCGCGCGACCCTTTCATTTGGCAACTCCGTTCCGGGAAAACTCAGCATTTATAGATTTTTCATGAAAAGTTACACATGCTCACCCATTTCCAAGAGATTTTATGAAGTTTTGGGCCTCCAGAAAGTCAAAAAACAAGCAAAAAATGACTTTCTGCCACATTTTTGACACACAGAAAGCAGTCTTGGGAGATTGCAATTTTGGAGGGGTAAATGACAACCAAATTCAGAAATTCTAGTTGGGTTGGAACGTAGACTCACAGAACTTTCCAACAAGCCTACTCTTGCCTCATTTGGACACCTGGAAGTGCCCCAAAAGTGCTCTCAAAGGTGCGCGACCCGTCAGGATTTGGCGCGCGACCCATCAGGCAATTTTCACAATTTTTCACTTACAGCTCATGGATACGCCCAACTTTTACTAGTTTTGAATTTTGATGGGATTTTTCACCCTCTTTGATGTAATTAATGTATTTTTATGTTGACATGACACTTATTTACCTATTCTAGAAGATTCATTCATGAAATAACAAACATTTAATGAATGAATTGGTTTCCTAGCTTATAGAGGCAAGTTGTTTTGACTGCCTAGATTTTAGTGCTCAGTTTAGAATTGGTTGAAACAGCTCATAGAAGGATGAGCTCGACCCCTAGAGGCAAGGAAAGATGTTAGATTGCCTATATTATGTACTTTCTTGGTCATTTTCATGGTTGGACTCTTGAGGGAGAAGCTATCATTGTATTATTCACTGTATCTCTGCAATTTTTGGCTAAGGAAGACCAGGGTTTTGCAGTCCTTTTTGGGATTCTTGTGGTTACATGTATTGATGGTGTGTTTCTCTATGTATTTGTAAGTGTGTTATGTGAATCATTTCCTTTCTTTTCCTTCTGCACATTAAACAAATGAAGTGTTAAAGTAGAATTCATGACTGTCATGCTCTGCTTTTAAGTTTGTTTAATTTCAATGTTTTCTACTGTTTAAGGAGAATTCAAAGTTATTGTTTTCTCTCCTTAGCTCCTCACGTGTCTTTCTCATCCATTCACCTCAATCTAAGGCATCAATACTGTCTCCTACCTCGCCCCAAAGAACCCCCTGCAGAAACTGTGTCCAATCCCCGCACCCAAAATTGCCACCTCCTCAATTTGCCACCAAAAACCCTAAAAATCCCAAATCAACCCTTTGATCAGTTTACTAGCCTAAAAGCAATGTTACCTTATTGACTATCTCGCCCATTGAAGATCTTCATCGAGATAGACCGGAGAGAGCCCTCTCCTGCCCCGTAGGGCTAGCTACGAGGCTAAGTGGTTTGATGTTGCCTTGAGGTTTACCTTTCTCAGCCTGAGGCGAAATTTCAAGCGCTAACAGGGTCATCAACCATTCTCACTTATGGTGTTCATAACACTATTCGATTAAACCACTATATCAAATGGGTCTTCAATAAGACTAGCCAGACACCACATATCAATTTTTTCATAAGAATGCACGTGATTGTCTTGCCCAAATCTTCCATAGTTTCCCTTTCCAGCTTCCAAACTACCACTACACATGTTAAAGTATGAAATCCAATATTTTTAGATGCACTTTGAACTTGCAGGGCTCCAAATTCAATATGTTTTTGTGGGAGGCAATTTGAACATGCAGGTTTTCAAATCCAATATTTTTTTTATGTTGTATGAGTTTCTGGAACATGGGCATGTTATAAACTTGAATACAGGTGTTGGGCATGGCTAGAGGTTTCCTCAAAATTTAAAAGAAACCACTAATTAGCAGTGGTAATATTATATAATAAAGAATATATATATATATATATATATATATAATAATCAAAATTAATATTGAATCAAAATATTCAAATATTCAAATCAATTTAAATATATAAATAATAAATATATAATCTTTGTTATAAATAATAAATATATAATCTGCATGGTGTCTCAAATTTGAAGTAGCTTCCAAACTCTTTAGAAAACTTAATTGTGCTTAAATATCTTGATTGGTCTTACTACCATAGTGTAACCATCTCGAGAGGAATACTTGGAAAGATATGTACTCTCAAAATTCTTAGATCCGTCTTACTATGATAGTTCCAAATTTCTCGTCCAACTTCCATGATTGTTGGAAGAATTACATATCGGGTAGTTTCTTGAATCCTATTATATTTTAGCGAAGATTTTATTTAATTGAATTTTCCAATTACCAACACAAGTTGCCACTCTTTACTCTCCTTGTTCTATTAGTGGAGTGGGAAATTTTTTCATATCACTTAGCCCATGTGCATGTTAGAGCCCAGATTTGCCTCAGGCTGAAAAGGCAAGGTTCTAGGTCCACATCAAACCACGCTCAGCCTCGTAGCTAACCCTACGAGGATAGGGGAGGGCTCTCTCCGGGTCAATCTCAGCAAAAGATAATCAATAGGGTTGGAGATGACTGAAATACAAATTAATCTTAGGCTAGGTATGAAGTGCAAGGATTTGATTTGATTTTTAGGGATTTTCTGTTGGAAAAAGGGAAAGGCAAATTTCGGTCCGGGGATGAGGCCTAGTTTTTGTAGAGTTTTGATTGGGGCAAGGAAGGCACTCGTTTTGATGCTTTGGATTGAATGAATGGATGGATCAGACTGGTGAGGGGCTAAGGAGGGCAAGAAGGTCTCAAGAGTCCTCCTCAAACAGATGAAAACATGAAGAATTAAACAAAATATCAAGGCAGAGCATAACAGTCCAATGAATTCTACCTTAATCACTCATTTGTTTAATTGTAGAAGACAAGAGAAGGGAAAATGATACACATAAACATCAGTGAACTTACAAATACATAGAGAGAAACACCATCAAAACATAGAGCCACATGGATCTCAACAAGTGCTGCAAAAACCTGGTCTTTCCTTTGCCAAAATTGTAGAAATGAAATGTACAATAGAGTGCCAAGCAATCCCAAGTATCCAACAATGAAAATGACTGAGAAATTACATAATATAGACAAGCCTAACTCCTTTCCATGCCTCTAGAGGTCGAGCTCATCATTCTAGGAGCTGTTTCAACCAATTCTAAACAAGGCACTGAAATCTAGGCAATCAAACAACTTGCCTCTATATGCTAGGAAACTGATTCATTCACTCACATTTCACCTTGTGGTGAATGAATCTTCTAGAAAAAGTGAAAATGTGCCAATATTACATCATGGTTATAAAATTACATCATGAAAGGTCAAGGGTAACATCAAAAAGCAAAATTGGTCAAAACTTGGCAAATTTCTGAGCTAAACAGTGAAAAATAGGCAAAAATCCTCTATGCGCCGGGCCTGATTCTCTATGCGTCGCGCCACTTTGGAGCTGAATTTGAGGCACTTCCTGAAGTCCAAATTGAGCTCAAGTATGCTTGTTGGAAAGCCCTGTCTGTCTAATTTCCAACCCAAGTGGAATTTCTGAATTTGGATGTCAGTTTCCCCTCCAAAACTTCAATCTTCCAAGACTACTTCCTGTGTGTCAAAATAGGGTCAGTGAGGTCATTGTTTGAGTGTTTTTGTCCTCCTGAGGACTCAAAAATTGCCCAAATTTCTTGGCCATGCACCAGAAACCATAATTTATCATGAAAATCTAGAAATGCAAAGTTTTTGTGATTTGGAGCTCCCTAGAAAAAGCGCGTGCCACTTGGCGTGACGCATAGGGAGGAAAACCCTATTTTTTAGTGCAAAATTTTCCAAAATGCAAAAATTGGGCTGGACCTTCTTCATCAAGTGCTATGCTGGGCTAAAGATGCCTCAGCCAATATTCAGAGTTGATCATGCTCTTTTTGCCTCTTTTGTCTTTATCCTGAACCTGTGGTGCTGATGTGTCAAACTGTGTTGGACTGTCTTTAATGATTGTGCAACCTCTGCCACCAAGGAAAAATAGTGAAATAAGGAAGGGGAGGGAAAAATAGTGAGGGATTAGGGACTGTTGGGATAGATTTAGTTAGGGAAATATGGGAAGTTTTGGGGGTTTTTGTATAGGGTTAGGGTTTGGGGTTTTTATTTGAGTTTTAGGAAATACGAATAGGGGTATATGATTAGTGAATTAAGGGGTATGTAAACTTGGGAAAAAAGGGAAGCAAGGGACCAATGAGGTAATGAAGTAAACTAGGTGACACAACAGTGAATTGAAACCCTAGCAGCAAGTTTCTTTGAGGTAATTTTAAAAGGTAAGGTTTGATTGTTTTACACAAGCATCATGAAGCACCACCATCAAACCATCATCAAAATTGGATAGAAACAACTTTGAAGATTGTACCTACTTTGTATCAAGACCATTCCAAGCGATTTTGGGTGATTGGAGCGAGTTTAGGAAAGGTTCGGGCTCTCTGGCTGTGTGTGCTGTGCCCCACCTATGCGCCGCACCGGCTGTATGCGCCGCACCGGCTGTATGCGCCGCACACCTGTTTTTGACCGATTTCTCCCAATTTCTCTTGCTTACCTCCAAACACAACTTTTCTTTGCTTCCAAGAGTGCAAATGAACTTTGTAATTTGAAGAAATGACTTATAAACTAGGAGCTATTAAGTTTTTGGCTCATGAAACCCACTTTCATAATATTTGCAAATGACTTTATTTCAAACTCTGCTTTTTTTTGTTGCCACTTGATTTTTTTGAACTGATGATGAATCTCTTTGTCTGTTCTGTATGGATGGATGTCATTGGATTTGGCAAAGGAGACCAGGGCTGTGCTTGAAGAATTTCACAACTGAAGGAGCTTTGAGAATTGCATATTCATTACAAAAAAACAAATTTGACAATTTCTTCTTCAAAACAGAGTTTTGAAGAAGAATCATTCTCGAGCATTATTGACGATGAAAATTCTGAAATGAAAACCTATTAGAGACATCCTCATGGTCTGCTGGCATTATTTTCCATTCTGAAGACCAAACCTTAGACCTAATGACTGAAATGACTCTTTGCTGACCACGAGACCAAACAAGACTGTACATGACTTTAAAATTGAATTTGATGAGAAGACACGGACCAGCAGGGAGATGGGTGACAAGACCCTTCTGTCAGAAGATCGATGCTCCTAATGGAATGCAAATGATCGAGCTGAATGAGACACCTAAAATGAAATGCAACAAAAGAGATTTTGATCTCTGACGAAGGGCTGAACAGACCGACTCTAACATTGGCTCCAATGGGGATGGTAGCTCCTTGGAGGTGCCAAGAACTACAGATCTTTGGGAGAGCAGACAAGTGCCTTCATCCATTGGGCAATGGAGTCAAAAACTCAAGCTGAAATGCATGAATTAAAATTGACGACTTGACCACACAAACTGACTCTCACTCAACTAAAAACTGACTCGATACTTAAACACAATCGACAAACTAGAAAATAATGCTCAAAATAAAGCTTATTCATCAAAACCTACTCTAATTGTTCTTTACACCACCTGATCAAGTGAAATGGAACAACCAATGCAACCACGTAAGCATCCTGGCTCGTATTTGATTTATTCCCAAATGCTTTTTGATGCGCATGAAAAGGGAAGAATCGAAAGGGAACTCCCATGGAAACTTGGAATCTAGTTGACTGCTGATAAACTTGCAAAGCATGAATTGACTAGATTACTTCAAGAATACTGCGAAAGGATCTTCATAAACATTGCTATTGATTTCCATTAACACATTACTACTATGGTCCAAGTAATGTTCATATTTGGATATTAAGATTTTCCTCACACCTATGCTGTCTTTCTTTGGTGATAGCAGCAAGTTGTCAAAAGGATCCTGAATTTCGTGAATAACCAAACTCTCTTGCTGTTTCTAAACAGGACAAAAATATCCTTTATCTATCTTCTCATATGACTGCAAACCTTGGACCTATGGGCTATGCAATGAACAATCTGTTAAACAAGACAATGAAGGCGACTTTTGAATAAGATTATTATCAACATTCTTTTCCGGCACATGGTTAGCCAATGGGGAAGAACTTTTACAGCAAACATCAACCAACACACGAGCAATAGGATCATCAAAAATTTGAGAATACTGCTGCGATGTATCCAATAAAATTTTCTGACATCCTACTGGCTGTTCATCTTTTTCTTTAGAGATATTACGAAGATTTTGCCTTATAAACTGAAATGCTTCGAAACAAAAGGGTACATAATCCTTTTGCATAATTAAATCATGTATTTTGGCTGCCACACCTTCATCTGTAACCTGACCTTCATCCTCAACATTAAAACTGAGAGATTTTTGATTTCCTACAAGCTGTTCATTTGAAGATTTACTATACAAATTTCCCTTCAAAAACTGAAATGATTCAAAAAAAAATGGTACGGGACCATCCTGTATCATTTGATCATATGTGCCAGCTTCCATGTCTTCATCTGCAACTTGACAATCAATGGCTTTCGGGGGCTGCGAATTTGAATATGAGAAGTCTTGAACAAGGTTTTCATTGCCCTCACGATGATCCAAATCAAGACTTGTTGACAGTTGATTTTTGATTGCATGGAAAATGTCTCTGATGAACTGAAATGAATCAAAACAAAAATTAAAATATCCTTCACTTACTTCAAAATTTGCTGCACTTTCCTCGTCATTGTCATAGCTGATATGCATCGGTTGATCACTGTACTCGAGCTGCTGAAAGTGATCTTCTTCCTCCCACAAACTAGTTGCTAATTTGTCTGCAAGATTAGCTTCTGTTTGGAGAACATAATCATCATCATACTGATCAAACTGAGGCAAATCATCAGTATAAAACACATCATCAAGCATACATGTCATATCAGCAGATCTCTCTTCTCCAAGAAGATCAATAAAACAATCATTATCAAATCTATGACAACTAGGATAAGAAAGATGATGTTTTAGATCAACAACTTGTTCTTCTTCAATCAACAAGCCATGATTGTGAACATCATAATGATTCCTTGTGGTGATCTTTTGCATTATCTCTTCCACTGCACTTACCAAAATGTCAAGCTTTACTTCTAGAGATGTCGATTCCTCCAGATCTATATTTTTCATCTCTTCTTCTTTCAACCTTTCCCTTCGGATCAGCAGATGAGCCTCTACATTTACTGCACTGTTCTGCATCTCTTCAAGTGTTGCAACATTCCTTTCTCTCAGCTGAAACTCCATTTCTGGATCAAAGGCATCGGGATAGTGCAAGAGAGAAGATCTAGGAGGAGGTATTATATCAACCGGCATTGAATCATAAAATTGATTAAATCTGGCTAAAAACTGTTGTACTGTCTCCCCTGGCATTCTTTTTAGCTGGTTATACTTTTCTATAATCAAGAAAAGGTTCTGTCCGATCATCCACCTGTCAAGAAAAACTTTGACGAACTGTCGGCAATCTGCGATGCTCGCATTAGGCAGGGTTTTGAACCAACTCTTCACTTTGCCTTGAAAAGAAAGAGCAAAAAGCCTTATACTGACATCTTCTTCATCAACCTCAAAAAGGTCTAGAAAAGACTCAAAATTCTGCACATGTTGCTCAACATTGACATTCTTACTTTCACCGTCAAACCTCGGCAAATATAGATCATAGTTTTTGGGGAAAGCATGAATAACAGAAGGTAAAACAAGAGGTTTATACCTATCTGGGACTATAAAAGGTGTAGGAGTATATACAAGAGCTATGGGATCAATTTTGTTTTCTTTAGGCTCATCACTCTGAAGATGGTCATCACAAGATTCAGAAGACGGGTCTTGATCAAGCTCAAAGGCATACAAATCTTTGGTTTTCACAATCTTCAAAGAGAAGGAATCAAATGCAGGCTGAGGATCTGTTCTCAAATACAATACACTTTGCAAAGCCTTCTTGACATTCTCGGGAAAAGAGAAGAAATAATTTACAACAAAGAACAAAATGTCTTGGATGAAATTCCAACTTGAATACCTGATCTGTCCATATTGTCTTTTCATGTTTCCGTTGGTCGGATTCATCCTCTAGTGGAGTCTTTGGATCTGATCTCAAAAATTATTTGGAATCACCAGGTGAATGATTTCAGCCTTTCCGGTGTCTGATCGTTGTCCACCATCAACAATCAGACCTAAACTTGATACATGTACTGGGGCAATTTGCAAGTCAGATGTTCAGCTTATAAGACTAGACTAGAGATTGAATGAAGCAACTTTTATCTACTTGCTCTAATGCAAATCAAAAGTGTTTCGAAGGCTACCTGGCTAACTTCAGGCTCCGTCTGTAGTCTATAAAACAAAGAACACTAACAAGCAAATGAATTGTTCTTCCCCAGTATGGTCGCCACTATGTTAGAGCCTAGATTTGCCTCAGGCTGAAAAGGTAAGGTTCTAGGTCCACATCAAACCATGCTCAGCCTCGTAGCTAGCCCTACGAGGACAGGAGAGGGCTCTATCTGGGTCAATCTCAGCAAAAGATAATCAATAGGGCTGGAGATGACTGAAATGCAAACTAATTTTAGGCTAGGTATGAAGTGCAAGGATTTGATTTGATTTTTGGGGATTTTCTGTTGGAAAAAGGGAAAGGCAAATTTGGGTCTGGGGATGAGGCCTAGTTTTTGCAGAGTTCTGATTGGGGCAAGGAAGGCACTCATTTTGATGCTTTGGATTGAATGAATGGATGGATCAGACTGGTGAGGGGCTAAGGAGGGAAATAAGGTCTCAAGAGTCCTCCTCAAACAGATGAAAACATGAAGAATTAAACAAAATATCAAGGCAGAGCATAGCAGTCCAATGAATTCTACCTTAATCGCTCATTTGTTTAATTGCAGAAGACAAGAGAAGGGAAAATGATACACATAAACATAAGTGAACTTACAAATACATAGAGAGAAACACCATCAAAACATAGAGCCACATGGATCTCAACAAGTGTTGCAAAACCCTAGTCTTTCCTTTGCCAAAATTGCAGAAATGAAATGTACAATAGAGTGCCAAGCAATCCCAAGTATCCAACCATGAAAATGACTGAGAAATTACACAATATAGACAAGCCTAAATCCTTCCCATGCCTCTAGGGGTCGAGCTCATCATTCTAGGAGCTGTTTCAACCAATTCTAAACAAGGCACTGAAATCTAGGCAATCAAACAACTTGCCTCTATATGCTAGGAAACTGATCCATTCACTCACATTTCACCTTTTGGTGAATGAATCTTCTAGAACAAGTGAAAATGTGCCAATATTACATCATGGTTATCAAATTACATCATGAAAGGTCAAGAGTAACATCAAAAAGCAAAATTGGTCAAAACTGGGTGAATTTCTGAGCTCAACAGTGAAAAATAGGCAAAAATCCTCTATGTGCCGCGCCTGATTCTCTATGTGTCGCGCCAGTTTGGAGCTGAATTGTAGGCACTTCCTGAAGTCAAAATTGAGCCCAAGTGTGCTTGTTGGAAAGCCCTGCCTGTCTACTTTCTAACCCAAGTGGAATTTCTAAATTGGGATGTCATTTGCCCCTCCAAAACTTCAATCTCCCAAGACTGCTTCCTGTGTGTCAAAATGGGGGCAGTGAGGTCATTTTTTGAGTTTTTTGGCCTCCTGACGACTCAAAACTTGCCCAAATTTCTTGGCCATGCACCAGAAACCATAATTTATCATGAAAAATCTAGAAATGCAAAGTTTTTTTGATTTGGAGCTCCCTAGAAAAAGCGCGCGCCACGTGGCGCGGCGCCTAGGGAGGAAAACCCTATTTTTTAGTGCAAAATTTTCCAAAATGCAAAAATTGCTCCAAATTTCTTGAAATTTGGGCTGTACCTTCTTCATCAAGTGCTATACTGGGCTAAATATTCCTCGGCCAATATCCGTAGTTGATCATGCTCTTTTTTCCTCTTTTGTCTTTATCCTGAACCTGTGGTGCTGATGTGTCAAACTGTGTTGGAATGTCTTTAATGATTGTGCAACCTCTGCCACCAAGGAAAAATAATGAAATAAGGAAGGGGAGGGAAAAATAGTGAGGGATTAGGGACTGTTGGGATAGATTTAGTTAGGGAAATATGGGAAGTTTTGGGGGTTTTTGTATAGGGTTAGGGTTTGGGGTTTTTGCTTGAGTTTTAGGAAATAGGAATAGGGGTATATGATTAGTGAATTAAGGGGTATGTAAACTTGGGAAAAAGGGGAAGCGAGGGACCAATGAGGTAAGGAAGTAAACTAGGTGACAAAACAGTGAATTGAAACCCTAGCAGCAAGTTTCTTTGAGGTAATTTTAAAAGGTAAGGTTTGATTGTTTTACACAAGCATCATGAAGCACCACCATCAAACCATCATCAAACTTGGATAGAAACAACTTTGAAGACTATACCTACTTTGTATCAAGACCATTCCAAGCGATTTCGGGTGATTGGAGCGAGTTTGGGCAAGGTTCGGGCTCTCTGGCTGTGTGCACCGTGCCCCACCTATGCGCTGCGCCTTTGTTAATTTACACTGCGCACGGCCCAATGCGCCGCACACCTGTTTTTGACTAATTTCTCCCAATTTCTCCTACTTACCTCCAAACACAACTTTGCTTTGCTTCCAAGAGTTCAAATGAATTTTGCAATTTGAAGAAATGACTTATAAACTAGGAGCTTTTAAGTTTTTGGCTCATGAAACCCACTTTCATAATATTTGCAAATGACTTTATTTCAAACTCTGTTTTTTGTTTTTTCCACTTGATTTTTTTGAACTGATGATGAATCTATTTGCCTGTTCTGTAGGGATGGATGTCATTGGATTTGGCAAAGGAGACCAGGGCTGCGCTTGAAGAATTTCACAACGGAAGGAACTTTGAGAATTACATATTCATTACAAAAAAAACAAATTTGACGATTTCTTCTTCAAAATATAGTTTTGAAGAAGAATCATTCTCGAGCATTATTGACGATGAAAATTCTGAAATGAAAACCTATTGGAGACATCCTCATGGCCTGCTGGCATTACTTGCCATTCTGAAGACCAAACCCTAGACCTAATGACTGAAATGACTCTTTGCTGACCACAAGACCAAACAAGACTGTACATGACCTTAAAATTGACTTTGACGAGAAGACATGGACCAGCAGGTGGATGAGTGACAAGACCCTTCCGTCAGAAGATCGATGCTCCTAATGGAATGCAAATGATCGAGTTGAATGAGACACCTAAAATGAAATGCAACAAAAAAGGTTTTGATCTCTGACGGAGGGCTGAACAGAGCGACTCTAACAGTGCATATGGTGTTTTATGACATCGATGAATGTTAAAGGGCTTGGTATTCATGATTACCATGACATTATAAAGAAGCCAATGGACCTTGGTATGATTCAAAGATAGATGGATGCCCAAGATGAAATTTGAAAGAAGTATGTGCATGACATTTGTAAATATGTGAGGTTGGTTTTCAAAAATGGAATGACCTACAATGATAGTCAGAGCGATGTTCACTTAATGACGAAAACTCTCTCGCAAAAGTTTAAAGAGAAATTGAATACTCTACTACCAAAAGTCATTAAGGATAAGATAAGGGGAAAGCAAGAAGAGGCGAATGCTAATTCAAGAGAAATGGTTGAATTGCAACTATCAAGTGAAAGCTCTTGAGAAACTTGGTAGTGAACTATATGAACGAACATGTAGAGAAACTTACAAAGTGGATTTGAAGTGCATAATGATGTTTGTAGGGGAGAATCAACAACTTGGAATAATTATGGGCCAATTATCTCCTAAAGATATCTCAAAGGCATTGAAAATTATTTCTTAGAATGATAGATGGACAAAGGAGGAAACCACATAATCACACAATAGAACAATGGAACGATTGAGCTCTGTTTCTCGAAGTGATTGATTTAATTTCTTGAAGCTACATGATTAAATATACTTAAAGCTACTAACAATGGATGTGCTAATCTTAGCTCACACATGCATTGCATGATTGGCACTTCCTAAATTTAACTCAAGGTAAATTTCCATAAACTACAAACTAATTGATAGATACTGGGAGTAATTACCTCCAACACTCCCTCTTAATTATGACCATTGTTTCCTGCTAGTCTACATCTCAGCTAGGCTTATAACACCTAAGTTTTGTTATGAAACTCGAATACATATCTTGTCAATGGTTTTGTGAATATTTCAACTAATTGTTCTTTTGATTTACAAGATTCCAAGTGGATTTCTCTATTGTTTACATAGCTCTCTAATGAAGTGATATCTCATATCAATATGTTTGCTTTTGTGATGAGTAACATGATTCTTTGACAAATCTACTACTTAGTTGTTTCCATAATTAACTATATTTGGTCCCTCTTGTTCTCGTTGTAAATTGCTCAATAATTTACGTAACCAAACTACTTGACAAATTATTGTTGTTGTTATTACATATTCTGCTTTAGCTGACGAGATTGTCACAATGGACTACTTCTTGGATGCCTATGAAATCACATCTGAACTAATATGAAAACATATCCCAGATTACTTTTCATGTCATCCATGCTACTTGAAGTCATTGTTAATGTATCCAACTAAAATATCACTATTAGTATTGAAGTAAAATATGGCATGTCATGTTGTTCCAACAATATATCTCAAAACTAATTTTTTTTCTTTTTCTGCTCGCCAATGTGAATCTTTTAGAGTCTCCATGAACTTGGAAATTAAAATAATAGTTATATAATGTCCAGTCTAGTGGTAGTAAGATGCATAAGACTGCTAACAAATCTTTTGAATAGAGTTGGATCTACATTGGACCATATATCTACTTTGTCGAGCTTTGTTCTTGTTGCAATTATAGTTGGTGTAGGTTTACAATTCCTTATCTTGAACCTCTTCAACACATCCATGGCATACCTTTCTTGAATAAGAAAAAATACATGTATCTATTTGAATTACTTAAATACCAAGAAAGAATCTCATTAACCCCAAATTAGTCATTTCAAACTTTTTCTTCATAATTGATTTAAACCTGTCCATTGATTGATTCTTTGTGAAGATCATATCATCAACATACAAACAAACAATTAGAACTTGTTTTACTCATTCACCTTTGTATACAATGTAGGTTCATTGTTGTTTATACTGAATCCACTTTCGATCAAATATGAATCAATCCTACTATACCAAGCTCTAGGAGATTTTACTTCTTCTTCCAAAATTCCATTCAAGAATCTTGATTTTACATCCATCTGATAAAATTTCCACTTGTTTTGAGTTGTCATGGCTAATATATCTCTAACTATATCTAACCTTGCAACTGGTGTGAATGTCTCACCATAATCCACTCTGGGATGTTGTGCAATTCCTTTTTCTACCAATCTAGCCTTTTATTTTTCTACTTCTCCTTTCTCATTGAGCTTTGTTTTATAAACCCATTTAAGACTTATGAAATCTTCTGGTAATTCTACTAGATTCCATTTATTATTTTTCTCTATGGAATCCATCTCTTCATCCATTGCTTTGACCCAATTTTCATCTTTCATTTCCTCTTCAAAACATGTCAGTTGACAAGTAAACAATGCAAAATTTGAATTCACATCTAAGTATTCATAGACCTCTCTCAAACTTTTGGTCTTTCTAGGCTTTAAGGAATCATATTCACTAGTTGATTGAGTAGTAGGAGTAGACTAAGTTATTGGAGTAGATGACTCACCTTGAATAAAATGTCTTGGATTTCTTGTACGAGTATTTCTAATTAATGGGTGGGTTTTCAAATCTTGCTAACCTCCTTGTACAATGTGTTCCTTTGCATAATCTTCTACTTGATTTATCATTAATCTAATTGCTATATATTTATCAATATTTCCATCCCATCATTTTCTTTAAAACCAACATCTTTGTTGATTATCAACTTCTTTGTTATTGGATTTTACAAATTATATGCATTGGAGTGATTACTATATCAAATAAAAATTCACTTCTTACTGATGTCATCTAGCTTCCTTCTCAACTCTTTAAGAACATGAGAATATGCCACACAACCAGGTACCTTGAAGTGTTCTACTCCATGACTCATACTTGTCCATTCTTCCCATGTAACTTTGTTCTTTACACTTTTAGTGGGGTATCTAATCAAAATATAAATTGAGAAAGCTATTTCTCCCCCTGAAAACTCATTTGATAGATTTTTTTTCCTTCAACATACTTTTAGCCATATTCATGATGGTTCTACTTTTCCTTTCAACTACACCATTTTTTTGCAGTGTGTACCTTGTTGTGAACTGTCTTTTCATCCACTATACTTGCAAAAGTTGTGAAAACATTTTGAATCACACTCACTTCCTCTGTCTGATCGTAACCCTTTAATCTAATGATCACTTTGATTCTTTTCCATTGTCTTGAATTCTTGAAACTTGTCAAAAGTTTCATATTTATTTGGGAGAAAAGACACCCAACTATTTCTACTATAATCATCTATGAAGGTTAAGAAGTAGTAATTTCCTCCAAGTGACTATGTTTGCATTGGACCACACAAATCTGTATGAACTAGTTCCAAAGTTGCCATTACTCTATAAGACACTCTCTTAGGAAATTGTCTCTTTGTTGCTTTGTTAGGATGCAACTCTCACATGAACCGTTGGCTCTTGAATGGGATCCAACCCCTCAACCATATTTTGTTACTGCAATAGGCCAAGGCCACCAAAATGTAGATGACTAAAATTGAAGTGCCATGATAAAAAACCATCGAAGCAAGTTGGCTTTTAAGAAAATGAGTAATCATGTCTATCATAATTCATGGCAAGAGGATACATCTTATTCCTTTTCATCTTTACTCTGGAAATCAACATCTTACTAGGAAGTTTATCATATATGAAACAATCGTCTCCTTTAAAGACTAAATTATTACATTTTTGAGTAAGTTGCCAACACTAAGAATATCATGTTTCAAACCTAGAGCACATTACACATCTATTATGTTCCTTTTCTAACCTTGTTTGGTGAGGATGTTAACCATTCATTTTCCCATAACTTTTATAATATTATCTGACCCCAACTTGACTTAGTCCTTATTGAATCTTCCATATCTACAATTATGCTTTTGTTTCCTATCATGTGACTGCTACATCTGCTATCTATAAGCGAAATACGATTAGGTAACTCTTGTGTATCATTACACATAAGTAATCAAGATTCTTCACACTCCTCAGAAGAATAGTGTTTACCTTGTCTGCTAAGATCAAATTTCTTCTTTCTACATTCATGGGCACACTAACCCAATTTATTACAATAAAAGCACTCAACTTTTGATTTTTCATACCTTTGATTTGATTCTGAACTTCGATTGTTTCCCCCCTTTGAAGTATGAGTATTTTGATCTAACTCCCTTTTCTTATTCTTAACCGTCTCTTTGATTGTTTCTCCCATTGTTCCCGTCTTTTCCTCTTGACATTTATCCTCCTCTACCTTGTGAGATAGAAACTTGTGATTTGGATGTGTTTTCCAAATATTCATCATGCATGTTTATTCGAGATTCATGGGATAACAAGGATTCCAACAACTAATCTATTGATAGTTGTGACAAGTCTTTAAACTCTTCAATGGATGTAACCTTTGCATCAAATTTCTTAGGCAAGGTTTTGAGAACCTTCTCTACCACTTTTTGATATGAAATATCATCACCATTTATCGTTAATGATTAGAAATGTTTATAACTTGGGTAATATACTAGTCCATAAACTCTAACACTTTAATTTTCAAATTCTCAAAATTCATCCTCAACGTTTGCAACCTAATTGTCTTCACCTTTGTAATCCTCCGATTTTTAGTTTCTAAGATGTTTGATGCTATCTTGGAGGACTTTAGTGCTGAGCTCTTGGGAAAGATAATCTCATCCATTTCATTTTGGATGGAAACACGTGCTTTCAAATCATTTTTTCTCTTGAATCTGAGTTGATCCTTCTATTTGTTTCTCAAAGCTTATTCAGTTCCCTAATAGCTGGCTCTGTATAGCCATGGAATAAAGTTCCCACACATCCTCAGAATGTAACAATGTTTGCATCTTAATGCCCCAAACTTCATATTTTTTCCCTTTTAGAATTGGGAATAGTAGCTAGGAGAGACTCCCACTTAAAGTCATATCTTCTTTATTTAAATTTTTTTTTTTTTTTTTAGTAAAAAATCCTTTAATATCTCCTTAATATCTTTAACTTCTTCCTCTACTTTTTCCCATTTTTTTTTAATACAATAGCCAAAACTTCAAAAATATCTCCCAAGAATATATATATTTTTAAATTAATCTCTTTTTTTATTCACTCATTAAAAAGAAAGTTTTAAAAATATCTCATAACATAGAAATCATTTCATATATAATAAGGGGCATAACCATCTTTCAACAAATCGCTTTGACCTATAAAACAATTTCATCTCCCAATAAAATATTTTACACGAATGGTTTTAAAAAGTAATCATCAAATTTTGTATATTGTAAGAGCTTTGTTAGGCTTAGAGTTTTTAGAGGCTTTTTCTAAATAATTTGTGATCTAGTTGATGCCGGGCTAAGCCGACAATACCCACATTATGCAAATAAAATTGCATATCACTGGTCCCAAGCCTTAATCACCTGATCCATGGTGAAAACCTTCTTAAAACAAGGTTTAATATTCTTAATTAAGTTTATGCGGGGACATTACTTTTGACCATCCAAGTCTGACCCTCAATTAACCTTTTAATTCATTAATCCTGCTTTATTTCTATTATAATTCTTCTATAATAGAAATATAACATAAACCGCACTTAACCTTATCTTTTTGCCAATCCACGGCCTTTGCACGCTTTCCAATGCTCACCCTTATCCATTCAATCTTCCACCGTCAATTTCGCTTCCTCAGATCAATGGCTGCTACACGATTTCCATTCATCCTCCAGAACTCAAACATGTTGACCTAGATTTTCATTGATGTCAATATGGCAATATTCTAGGAGAAGCGGAGCAAGAAGCCATGAGGAGAAACTGGAGGAAAGCCAAGACATTCAAGCCATTGGAGAGAATATTGGAAGTAATAGGAGCTATCAGAGCAGAGCTACCAAAGCAGGGAAGAAGTTCATGAGAAGGAACAAAGAGGAACACGCATCAGGAGGAGAAGCCAGCGGAAGAGCAGTTAACAGAGGAGCATCACATGTAATATATGCCAAAGAAGAACTATCAGAATCCAAGGGAAGACCGATCAGAGGAGCAAGAGAATCATAGAGGAAGAGTCATTTGAAACCACAAGAAGCAAAGAGCGGAGAGTCGTTACTCTTTGTAACCACGTTCAACAGTTAACCGACGGGTTTGTAATAGTGGTAGTGGTTATCGGGCAGACACTAGGCGGTAAGTGGTATTTAGAGGAGAGCGCCCGATTCCATTAACCGAGAAACATGTAGCACTCGGGTGGAGAGAGAAAACCTATTTTTTGGGTGGTTATGTCTCTTGCAAGTGGCTCACTCGAAATGCATGTAGGCTGTTGGATCTAGCGCGGGTTAATCGACGACGAAGGATCAAAGGATGGTTTTGGGTTGATCGGGTTAAGTTGGGACCGTTAGATCTGGAGAGAAGATCTATGGTGGAGGATTGCTAAGGAATACCGCAAGAGGGTAAAGCTGTGTCATGATAAGATATGTGATTGCGATATATATATATATATATATATGGACCCACGGGACCATTACAATATGATGTAATATAATATTGCGTCCATCGCAATATCGCAAGCCTCTTTAAAAGCCTTGCCACATTAAAATGTTCGATTGCGATATGTATGCGGACCCGTTGCAATGTTATAACATGCCCTATTGTAATATTGTGTCCATCGCAATATCGCAAGAATTGTTAAAGTTTTGCACCAGTATTGAAGCATATGTGAATGTATTTCTGGGAAGTAAGAGATTGCAATAGCAGAAACAGTGCGCAGTAGTCACGCTGGAAGCATTCACCATGACAGTGAGAACAGAGGCTTGAAACAGAGAGTTGGTTCTTGTGTAGAGCTTAGTGCAGCTAATAGTAGACTCACTAAAGCTGTGTGGAGACATTATCAGAGATCATGATGGCTATTTGATATCATCATGAGATAACTTTTGCAGACTCTGTGTGGACAGTATGAAGAGTTTTAAAGATTTCTTCATATGAATACTGGTTGCCATTGATGTTGTAGCATGGAGACTACAATGAAGCTATAAACATATAGAATTCAGTAAATAAGAGTTTTGAGAGCAGAAAATTACTATCAAACATGCCTTGACAGCAGAGGGTTGGAGCCCTTGAGGTTGATGCCTCAGAACTGGAAGGATTGGTGTCATGGGAGTTGGTTCTCTGGAGGTTGGAGCCTCCAAAAAGTCCAAGTTGGTGCTTGGAAACAAATTGGAACCATATACATTGTATCTATTTTATTACAAAGATTATATTAATAAAAACATTTATTCTTGTTGTTTATCTTGTGTTCTGAATATAAATGTTTTAACTGGTAAAATAACAATTGAAAAGAAATACTAATTCACCCCCCCTCTCAGTTTTTCCAACAATTGGTATTAGAACCAGTACCTTCACTCAAATCCTAACAGCTTGAAGGCTGATATTTAGAAAACAAATGACGAAGTCAAGGAAGAAAGTCTCCAATCCTCCTAAGGATGTGTCTCCCTCTACCACTAAAATAGAAGACAATCAATTTGAGGAGGCTCCATGGTTCAATGGGAACTTTAATATATGGGAAGCAAGAATGAGGAATTTCTTAAAGACTCAAGGCATTGAAATATGGAAATTAGTAATTGTTGATAGCATGATGGATGGAGAATCCAAGGAATACAATGAAAAAGCAATGAAGGAAATCTTGAATGGGCTACCTGATTTTATAAAGAACAATTTAGGAAAATGTTCATCAGTAAAGGGTATATGGGACAAACTTCATGACCTTCACTCAAAAGGAGCATTAACCATGACCATCAGTCAAGAAGATGATGGAATTCAAGAAGGAAATCCAGAACCCATCACAGAAGCTGAAATGAGAATGATGATATCAAGGCTAAAGAGGATTTAGAAGATGAAGAGAATGAAAAAGATTTTGTAGAAGATCTCCTCACTCAACTTATGGCTTCCATGGAAGAGATTATCAATTTGAAAAAGGAAAATGAGGAACTTAAGAAGAAAGCACTAGTTGATGACCAAGACCAAACAAGGAATAAAGTTGACCTTGTCAAGCTTCAAGTACAAGAAAGGGATGAAGAGCTTGCCAAGCTTAAGAAGGAATTTCATCAAAGCAAAAGAAAGTAGCATGAAGAAGTCATATCCATGACAAATCAATTGGATAAAGCAAAGAAATAGGAATATACCTTGTCAAGTCAACTTGAATAAAGGCACAAGAGCTTGAACAAACTTGAAGAAGGGATTGGTTAGTACAAGGTAGAGGTCTCCTCTCTCAAATCTCAACTACAAGAAGCAAGAAAGTTAGCACAAGGAGCTGAGAAGACAATGGAAGCAATAGAAATCATAGAAGAACAGGTCGATGAAGCAGAAAAGGAGAGAAACACCATGATATGTCAACTAAAAGCAAAGGATGAAGAAATATTCAAATTAAAATCTAACATCAAACTTCTCAAGGCCGAAACATGTAAAGCTAAAAGGATCAAGGAAGAAATGGAGAGCAGTCTAGCAAAGGAAAATGAAGAAATATTCAAAATGAAGTCAGATATCATCTCCCTTAAAATAGAAACAAATGAAGCTACTCATATTAAGGAAGAAACTGAGAAACAACTTGCTAAGAATAATAATGAGTGTGAAATATTGGAAGAAGAGATTGTCTTCCTCAGGAAAAAGGTTGAAGGTATGAACAAAAGCTTGAAGAGCTCTCAAGCCTTGGATGACATGCTCAACCATCAAAGATGTCCATTTGATAAATCAGGTCTTGGGTATGCAGGTGAATCCTCAAACAAGATTGATAATGCTTCAAACAAAAGGGATGTGAAGAAACCAGAAAGTAATGGTGATGCTCCCAGTTCTAGCAAAGGCAAGGAGAAAAATCAAGGCAACAATGGAAGAAATCCTGCTCCAAGAAGAAATGTAGATAATGTCAAGGATGCTAGAAGCAATGGTTATCATCAAAGGATCTCAAGATAGAAAGACTTCAAAATTACATCAAGTAAATCTCCATCTCCCAGGTACCAAAGTTTATTTCTTGGTTATTGTTATTCTTGTACAAACTTTGGACACATGGCAAAAGATTGTAGAGCATATCATAAAGATAGATATTATGGTCCCCAACAATCTCCAAGGAAGAATTTTGTTGGAAGAAATCATGAATTATTATTCATGAACAATGTAGAATGCTTCAAGTGTCATAACATTGGTCATATGGCACGTGATTGTAACATAACTTGGGCTCTTACACAAGCTAGAACCATGCAAAAGAAGAAAGTTACACAAGTATGGAGAAGGAGGCAAATACAATCCGAAAGTCCCTTGAACTCTCCAGCCAACAACACATGTTGTTGACCTGACCTTCGACTATTTGAGCATTTTATAGGAAGACTTTGCCAAAAGAGATGACGCATACAGTTAGGGGGAGCCTGTGATTCTTGATCATTATTGCAGAAGCTATTCGTGAAAGGGTCCTTATGGAACCCTTATTGAGCTATATTAACAATCATTATTTGATAAAGATCATCTCTCGGGAGCACTCCATTAAAGAATTGATCTGTTAACTATTCTTTGAATTGTCGTTGAAGATGTTTTCCACTTGATCACTAAGTAGAAATTGGAGCAACAGAGAAGGTCATCTAATACTAGAGAAATAAGGCAAATGACTATGTTGCTGTTACTACAGAAGTTTATGTCTTGACTCAGGGATTCAATGTGAGATCAGGTAAATTATGGATACAAATAGAGGCAACCTTCAAACAAATAGATACATCTGGGAATGAAGCATGAAGCAAGAGCAGTTGGAAGCATCTAACAAAACTGAAGCATTGCAAAAAGATGCCAATCAGTAAAAATAATTTAAAAGATAGTCACAGATTAAATATCAAAATCTGCTCGTGGAGATAACTTGCAGAGATTTTTTACAAGAACACAAGGAAAATATGGCTCATCAAAAAGACTATAGAAAGGAGAAGCATAGAGATACAATAGAACTTGAATATGAGGAAAAGATAGCAATTTCAGTGGCATTTTTTTTTCTCTTGATTCAAACTATGAAGGCCTCTTAATTCTGACCGTGGAGACAAAAAAATATGGATTGAAGCATAAAAACGTGGACTTGAACATTTGGTGTGTGGCTATTTGCAATCTATTTGAAAGCATTGAAGTGGAGCATCTTTAAGCATTGTTGAAACCATGATAAAGTAGTTCTGAGACATGAAGAGGGGATAATGTGCTAATTGATGATAAAGCATCAAGCCTTCTATCTTGAGTAAAAAGAAGATCACTATTACAGGGGGAGTAACATACCCATGAAGATCTACTATTCATAAAGAACAGAAGCAGTTTGATAGGGGGAGTCCCTGAGCGCACCTTTTCCATTGATGTCAAAGAGGGAGAGAAGAAGAATATTGCCACCAATAACAAAGGGCGAGATTGTTGACCTAGATTTTCATTGATGTCAATATGGAAATATTCTAGGAGAAGCAGAGCAAGAAGCCATGAGGAGAAACTAGAGGAAAGCCAAGACAGTCAAGCCATTGGAGAGAATATCGGAAGTCATAGGAGCTATCAGAGAAGAGCTATCAAAGAAGGGAAGAAGTTCATTAGAAGGAACAAAGAGGAACACACATCAAGAGGAGAAGCCAGCGGAAGAGCAGTTAACGGAGGAGCATCACATGTAACATATGCCAAAGAAGAACTATCGGAATCCAAAGGGAAGACCGATCAGAGGAGCAAAAGAAGCGTAGAGGAAGAGTCATTTGAAACCACGAGAAGAAAAGAGTGGAGAGTCATTACTCTGTGTAACCGCGATCAACAGTTAACTGGCAGGTTTGTAATAGTGGCAGTGGTTATCGGGTATTTAGAGGAGAGCACCCGATTCCATTAACCAAGCGACACGTAGCACTCGGGGGGAGAGAGAAAACCACTTTTTCGGGTGGTTATTTCTCTTGCAAGTGGCTCACCTGAAATGCATGTAGGCTATTGGATCTAGCACGTGTTGATCGACGGTGAAGGATTGCTAAGGAATATTGCAAGAGTGTAAAGCTGTGTCATGATAAAATATTTGACTGCGATATATATATATATATATATATATATATATATATATATATATATATATATATATATATATGGACGCACGGGACCATAACAATATGATGTAATATAATATCGCTTCCATCACAATATTGCAAGCCTCTTTAAAAGCCTTGCCACATTAAAATGCTGATTGTGATACGTATGCGGACCCGCTACAACATTATAACATGCCCTATTGTAATATCACGTCCTTCTCAATATTGCACGCCTTGTTAAAGTTTTGCCACATTGAAATCCATCGACTGTAATATAATTGCGGACCCGACTACACCATTATAGCATGGCTTAATCAAATGTCACATCTGCGGTAATTGCAATGTACAAAGGAATGTCAAACCGGTGATTGTGATAAGGGTGCGGACTCGACAGACTTATTAATAACTATGTAATACCATATTCCATCTGCTCCGTTGGCAGTTGGGAATCGGCTATGTTATGTGCAAACCTTCGGAAGATGCGATTGCGATAAAAGGATGACGTGGCATGTGGGACCTCTATATGGATATAGCCTATTCTATATGATTTCTGTGAATATGGAAGACTCTTCACTATGTCTTTAATATTCAAGTCGGCTAGCCTTCTTCCACTAAACGCATCTTTCCATTGGTGAAACTCATATAAATCTACAATAAGATGTATCATTTCGAATGATATACTATGGGTGTCAATCATAGAACAAAACGGTAGTTCACAACTCGTGATTATGAAAAGAAGACAAAAGGACGAGCAAGCATAGATTGGGAAGCTGAAGCTCAAGTGACCAGAGGAGGGAAGCCAAAAGGTTGAGCGAGTGTTGAGGAAGCCAAAGCTCAAGCGAGAAAGGAGGAAGCCAAAAGGTTAGGTGTATCAGGCTTCTATAATAGTGAACAAGGAAGGTTCAAAGTGAGGTTGGCGAACTGGAAGAAAGGAGCAAGCCGTAGGTCCAACAGGACAGAAAAGGGATGAAGGTCCAGTAGGACAGAAGAAAGACGAAGGTCCAGCCAGACAGGAGGCAATCAAAGGACGAGAAACTCTGTTGATCGTGTTACCCTGTGAAAGACTCAGACCTGTGATGAATTAATCAGGTACATAATGCATATTAAAGAACAATTATGTGATATAATAAATAAAGTTTCATTTGATATTGCTTGAAGGGAACAATATCCAGCACCAGTATTGAAGCATATGTGAATATATTTATGGGCAAGTAAGAGATTGCAATAGCAAGAATAGTGCGCAGTAGTCACGCTGGAAGCATTCACCATGACAGTGAGAACAGAGGCTTGAAACAGAGAGTTGGTTCTTTTATAGAGCTTAGTGCATCTAATAGTAGACTCACTAAAGCTGTGTCGAGACATTATCAGAGATCATGATGGATATTTGATATCATCATGAGATAAATTTTGCAGACTCTGTGTGGACAGTATGAAGAGTTGTAAAGATTTCTTCATATGAATACTGGTTGCCATTGATGCTGTAGCATGGGGACTACAGTGAAGCTGTAAATAGATAGAATTCAGTAAAGAGGAGTTTTGGGAGTAGAACATTACTATCAAACATGCCTTGACAATAGAGGGTTGGAGCCCTTGAGGTTGGTGCCTCAGAACTGGAAGGATTGGTGTCCTGGGATTTGGTGCTCCTAAGTCCAAGGTTGTTGCCTTGACAAAACAGAGTTGGTGCTCTAGAGGTTGAAGCCTCACAAAATTCCAAGTTGGTGTTGACAACAGATTGGAACCATATATATTGTATCTATTTTATTGCAAAGATTATATTAATAAAATCATTTATTCTTGTTGTTCATCTTGTGTTCTTAATATAAATGTTTTAACTGGTAAAATAACAATTGAAAAGAAATATTGATTCACCCCCCCTCAGTATTTCCAAAAAAACAAACTTAAATCACGTCCATAAACTTCTCTGGTCCACTCAAGCCCAAGCTTTATAGGCTTCAATCTCCACCGTTGATCTTCTACCCAATCTGACGGTTGATGTTACACCTGATCAATGAAGCTTTATAATTCCTCTAAGCATCACACATCAAAAATCACATTTTCTTAAGGCCAAGGTTCATTCAGTCATGAAATATTGCGATGCGAAACTAATCGATGATCCTCCACCATTTGATCAAGGCACACTTGATCCAACGGTCAGCAACAATATCACACAGGGATCTTGCACGACGTTTACCCGCCCTTATTGAGCAAATATGGATTATAAATCCTTGATCTATAATGTTCGGGTCCGTTTTTGGAATTAAAGCCCGATCACTTTAGTATCCAATATCCATTGGATATAATATGCCATCAAATCTATGGCTTGCGGGTCTTCAACTAGCGCACGGATTAAAAAATAGCTTAACCCTCAAAGTTGACTGTGACGTAAGATGTTGAATATGAGACCAACGGCTAAGATCGAGTGTGGGACTTCAGCCACGATCAAGGAAACACATACTCTCCTACCCCCGCAGTTACTGATCACCGTCGATCTAACAGATCTGTCGATCTGGTGATCCAGATCTATTCCTCCACCATTCTTCTTTTGCCATTAATATCCGTCAATCTAAACCATTCGATGGCTCCTATGCACATTTAGTTCCTTCCTTCGTGCTTTTAGTTTCTTCACCTTTACACTATTTCTTAATGTTCTTCTACGGTTTCAATTTTCTTTAGGGTTCTGGTCTTTCGTTGTTCTGCCACACAACTCTCTCCTGAGCTTAACTCTGCATACTCTTTAATCACTGTCACTCTCAAACTTCACTTTGATCCTTCAATCAGATTCAACGATCCGACACGATCCTTCATCCTCACTTCTTCTCTGTGTTCTGCCCGAACTCCACCTGCATACATATAAACTCTAATTCACACACAATTTATCCTTCGATTACTCAATACACACACATGAACTCAAAATCGAGTTGTTTGTATTAATAAACAAGTATTTACATAAGAGTCTCTCTCTCTCTGGCCTGATATTCTAATCGGTGGCCTCCGTTTTCCTACCTGCCCGTAGGCTTACAATCAAACATATCTAACTCTTGACCTGATTGACTAACCAACTAACCCCTGACTATGCCTTTTAGGCTTACATTTATACAAAAGGATTCTACAACCAATTCCTGGCTTAGATCCATAACCTTCTCAACAAAATCCTAAAATCTCTTCCTTATATCTAAGGATCCTCTTTAATCCAAAAAATCATGAACTAACTCCTAATCTAATTTTTACAATTAATTCTAAAATCTCTCAATCTCTCAACTATCTTGATTCTCTCATGTTCTCCTACATTCGAGAACATTTACAAATATGCCTCACTATACTTAATTAAATCCCTATTCTAGCTTCTCTCATTAAAATCACTCAAAACCTTAATAATTACATTAATTCAAAACATAGGAAACCAACTTCCTTGGAAACACAAGACCCCCTATGTCTACTAAAATAAAATGATATTGTTGAGTTGAATGCTCTTGCATTAGACTATCTAGGTTGAAAATAATCATGATCTCCTGATCATGTGCTTCTGATCTGTGTCCTCCTGGATCCCATACTTTGTTCTCAGTCTGTCCTTCGTTGCTGCTATTGTTTTTTGTTGTTCTCTAGGTCTCCACACTTTATGCTGCATTGCCCCACTAGCTATGCTCTCACAGTCTGCTGTTGTCTTTTTCTTGTTGCTTCTTTGCTTTCTTTCTGTTGTCTTCTCCCTTTGAGACACTTTTTTCATCAAATCCATCATCAATTCAATTTCTATGTCCAACTCATTTCTTTGTTGGACTCTTTCCTCTTCCTCTCTTACATATCCTTTGTAATATTCATCAGGTTCTTTCTTCCCTACTGGTGCTTTCAGCCATTTCTCCAGTAGCTCCAATTCTTTCTCCCATTCACTAATCCTTTGATGAGAGTTTAGTCCTTCTTTTATTGACTGCCTCAACATCTTCCCTGGTTATCTCCACCGTGCCTATCATCATGATAGAATGATGATCCTTTACTATGTTTTCACTTTGTAGTTGCTGGTTCCTTACTGCCACCTTCACATCCTTACCCTCTTGTTGCTTCTGAACTTCCATTTCATCTCCAAATAACTTCTATTCAATTTCTTCGATCACAACATCACACTCATTCATTCTATGCATTGTTCCTGCAAACAAATTATTGGTTTGTGAACCAAAACACTCTTCTATCTCCATGTCTTTTAAAAACCCTATGCTACTGTTAAGTACTATTGTAACCACTTCTTTTCTATTGCCATTTCCTCCTAGAAACTTCTCCAACAATTCAATTTCCTCCTTACATTTAGAAAGTGTCTTATCACAATGCTCTTCATTTCCAGCTTCATCCTTTACATGGTCACTATTGCCCAATGTTTCAATCGGACTACCTTCCATAGACAGTTCTGTCTCATTCATCTCCATAGAAATAAGTTCCTATTCAACATTTATAATCCCTGTATCCACACAATAATTGTTAGTTTGAAAATTGTAAGGCTCAACAACCTCAACTAATGTTTCACATATAAGCTCTTCAGGCTGATCTTCATCTCCTTCTTCCACAAGGAATTGTCCTTGTTTTGTAATAGTTCCAAATATAAATTCATCAATAATTTCTTTCTGCTGCAAAAATTCAATATTTTCCTCATTCAAGAGGCATTCTTCATCATACTCTGCTCTAGAATACTTATCCTCTAAAAGGTACTCTTCATCCTCTGTCAGTACATCAGTATGCTGATCCAAGTTCTCCTCTAAACTCTGGTAATTTTTATCAAGTTTTATGACTGCTTCATAAGGCTGCCAATCCTCGTCAAAACCTGCACTCAAAAAACAATCATTATAATTAAAAACATAAGGCCTCAGTGTCTCTTCTTCCTTTGGCAACACTTCAGTATGCTGCTCTGAACTATCCCAATAGTTCACTGATCTCCATTCTTCATCTTCACCCAGAATTTCACCCTGTTCTAGTTCACAAATGGAAACTTCCATTTCCAACTCAGCTTCTCTGAATTTTTCCAGCAGCCACTTTACTTGCTTTTGTTGTAGCCTTCTCTGTAACTTATGCCACTTTATTGACTTTTTCCTCAAGACCCAACCTTGTCTCTAGCTTTCCTCCAGTATCCTCCTTAATGCATCAAGTTGTTCTTTTATCTCTACAATTTCCTTGTCAAGCTCCTCTTGACTCATTCTCTTGCCATTTGCCTTGTCATCCTCCTTCTTCACTTTTCCTTTGTTGTGATCTTCCTCAGAACCTATGCTATGACTATCAGTAGTCACCTTCTTCTCCATCTCTATGAGTTCTTCACTCACTCATTATGAGCTGCACTAAAGCCTCTGTAGCAGAAAGTCCTCCCTGCTGCCACTTACCTCACCAAGCTTTCCTCTGTACTTGGTCTTTTGGCAAGAACTTGGTTCTCTATCTCTAGAACCTCTTTTGAGCACTTCTCTTTGCTCCTTCTAGGATTCAACTCATCTGCATCTTCTAAGAACACAATTGTCCTCTTGTATTTCAATCACTAATGAAATACTAGGTTCTAACCACCTCTTCTTTCACTTAGAAACTCTTATCAGCTTCCTTCATCCCTTAGAAATTCTACCCACATCCTCTGTGGAATTGTCTTTGTGAGATGCAACAAAACCCCTGCAGTGACAAGTCTCCTTCTTGCTACATATGCCTCACTAAGCTTCTCTCCTTTGAGCTTAGTCTTTTAGCATTTCTTTGGTTCTTTCCTCTGGAACCAATTGAGCACTCCTTGCTCTAGGTTGCTGCAATATTCTCACCTTCTTATGCTGCTACCTTCAAGATCTATGCATGATCTTGTTCTACCATTATCCTACACTTTGAATGGATTGTTCTCCGTTTCTTGCATCTGTAAATTCTGCTACACATTATCTCTGTGTGCCTACTGCTTGTCATATTAAAATCAGATCTCCTCTTGCCTGCACACACATCTTAAAACATAACTCTGTTCTAAATTTTCTCAAAGACCTTTTACACAAAATTCCCTTATTTTGTTCTGAGATCAATCATTTCAACCACAATTCTGCTCCAATACCAAAATGATGCCAAGTTAAGCCGACAATACCCACATTATGCAAATAAAATTGCATATCAATGGTCCCATGCATTAATCACCTGATCCATGGTGAAAACCTTCTTAAACCAAGGTTTAATATTCTTAATTAAGTTTATGCGGAAATGTTAATTTTGACCATCCAAGTCTGACCCTCAATTAACCTTTTAATTCATTAATCCCACTTTATTTCTATTATAATTCTTCTATAATAGAAATATAACATAAACCGCACTTAACCTTACCTTTTCACCAATCCACGGCCTTTGCACACTTTCCAATGCTCACCCTTATCCGTTCAATCTTCCACCGTCGATTTCACTTCCTCAGATCAACAGCTGTGGCATGATTTCCATTCATCCTCTGGAACTCAAACAAACTTAACTCACATCCATAAACTGCTGGGGTCTGCTCAGGCCCAAGATTTATCAGCTTCAATCTCCACTGTTGATCTTCTATCCAATCCGATGGTTGATGTTACACCCGATCAACGAAGCTTTACAAGTCCTCTAAGCATCGCACATCGAAAATCGCATTTTCTTAAGGCCAAGGTTCATTCAATCATGAAATATTGTGATGTGAAACTAATTGGCGATCCTCCACCATTTAATCAAGGCACACTTGATCCAACGGTCAACAACGATATCGCATGGGGATCTTGCACGACGTTTACCCTCCCTTACAGAGCCAATAAGGATTATAAATCCTTGATCTATAATGTTCGGGTCCATTTTTGGAATTAAAGCCTGATCACTTTATGATCCGATATCCATTGGATATAAGATGCCATCAAATCTACGGCTTGTGGGTCTTCAACTAGTGCACGGATTAAAAAACAGCTTAACCCCCACAGTTGACTATGACGTAAGATATTGAATATGAGATCGACGGCTAAGAGCGAGTGTGGGACTTCAGCCACAATCAAGGAAACCCGTACTCTCCTACCCTCGCAGTTGCTGATTACCGTTGATCTAGCAGATCTGTCGATCTGATGATCCAGATCTATTCCTCTGCCATTCTTCTTCCACCATTAATATCCATCGATCTAAACGATCCGTCGGCTCCTGTGCACATTTACTTCCTTCCTTCGTGCTTTTACTTTCTTCGCCTTTACGCTATTTCTTAATGTTCTTTTGCGGTTTCGGTTTTCTTCGGGGTTCTGGTCTTTCATTGTTCTCCCACACAACTCTCTCCTAAGCTTAACTCTGTGTACTCCTTAATCACTGTCACTCCTAAACTTCACTTTTATCCTTCAATCAGATTCAACGATCCAACACAATCTCTCATCCTCACTTCTTCTTTGTGTTCTACCCGAACTCCACCTGCATACATATACTATGCAGAAAATCTAATTCACACACAATATATCCTTCAATTACTCAATACACACAAATGAACTCAAAATCGAGTTGTTTGTATTAATAAACAAGTATTTACATAAGAGTCTCTCTCTCTCTGGCCTAATATTCTAATCGGTGGCCTTTGTTTTCCTACCTGCCCATAGGCCTACAATCAAACCTATCTAAATCTCGACCTGACTGACTAACCAACTAACCCCTGACTATGCCTTTTAGGCTTACATTTATACAAAAGGATTCTACAACCAATTCCTGGCTTAGATCCATAACCTTCTCAACAAAATCCTAAAATCTCTTCCATATCTCTAAGGATCCTCTCTAATCCACAAAATCATGAACTAACTCCTAATCTAAGTTTTACATTTAATTCTCAAATCTCTCAATCTCTCAACTATCCAGATTCTCTCATGTTCTCCTACATTCGAGAACATTTACAAATATGCCTCACTTTACTTAATTAAATCCCTATTCTAGCTTCTCTCATTAAAATCACTCAAAACCTTAATAATTACATTAATTCAAAACATAGGAAACCAACTTCCTTGGAAACAAAAGACCCCCTATGTCTACTAAAATACAATGATATTATTAATCTGAATGCTCCTGCATCACTAGTTAAGGCTACAATCATACAACTAGGTGACATAATACTTCTAAAAATTCAACCAACAAGGTGGTGTATACCACAAGCGACGAGAAATAGGAAGTTGGCATCAATTGGTAGGAAGTGCTGAAGGATATCACCCTTGATGACCCTAAACTTCAGAAATAGTTGGATACCATAGCCAAACAAGTACTAGAGGAAACAGTTTCGAAAGGAAAGTTGACAAAGAAACAACAAAATAAAATAATTTTTAGGATCATCGTCTGGGCCTGACATTTTGTGAACGTTCGGTTAAGAAAATTATTTTTTTAATTGAAATTGTTAAACATAAAATATTGGCGGAATAGGAAAGGGAAGTGAAGTAAAGAGAATAAATGACGCAACCAACTCCACAAGTTGGAACTTTGTCAAGAAAAGTAACAAATGGTCAACCAAGAAAATACAAGAAACAAAAAAATATGATACTGATCTCATAGTTGACTCATTACCATCTATTACAACGTTGATCCAACAAGAATTTGGTAAGAAATGAACTAAGAAGGAATTGCAGACTAATACCTAGGATATCTCGGTGGAACAGACTTTATCAGTAGATCTGCAAAAAGAAACTACATTTAAGGAAGAATGGGAATCATATTTTCCTCACATCACACCAAAACATTGGGCTCTTCACATCAAACAAACATATTGACTCAGTAAGCTCTGATAGACAATTCAACTTGAACTTTAGGAGTGGGACCAAATAAGTGACCTGGTGACCAAAATAGTGTGGAAAAGTCAAATGAACCAAAAGGAGTTGCACCAACAATCCTACCATATGAATTGACATACACATCAAACAAACATGTCTTTCATTTCTTGGCCCCCACAACTAAAGAGGCAAGAGGTAGATGGACGAAGAAGAAGACCATTAGTGTCACACTTTATTGTAGGAAGCAGAACGAAGAGGATATTTGGACCAACAACATGAACCAAGTAGCAAAAAAAACCATATTGACATACCGGTCTAGATTGATGATCCACTTACTACTACACAACAATTTGTCCACCAATTGATAGACTGAAATTTACAAATGAGAGAGCAAGTTGAACAATTGTAGCAAAAAGCCAAGGCACAAGGAAATGACGAATTGTTGACTTTGCTACAAAATGAGTTCAAAACTTTTACACAAGTAAAGATCACGCTAGAGAAAATAATGGACATATTATCTAAATTAAGTGTTGTTCTTAAAAACTAGACTACATACTTCAAAAATACATGCAATCGAATCAGGGTACAATAACTACTGATAAAGGATCTGTTTGTAAGGAAAATTACTGCTTTTGAATCCTAAGCCATAACAACACTTCTAAATCAAATTGTTCAGGAGAAGAAGGAAAAGGGAAAGCTTATATAGGATGAGAGATAGTGGTTGAGGGAAGGAAATACAACATAGATTGAGGCCACTAATGTAGTTGAGTAGCTACAATCTATAAATTAAAAGATCTAGAAGCTAGAGAAGCAGGGTACTCCTGACCTTCCTACCTTCCAACAGGGCTCCTTGTCTAATAAAATTAAATATTTAACACAAATGAAAAGTATTGAAGTGAAATCACACCATTAAGTAAAAGTTTGGTAAATATTTGATCAACAATTTCAAACAATATCACATATTATTCATCAGAAATTTTTTGGCGAAAGCCTAGATCCAACACCTTCAACACAACTGGATTCACCTAGGCCCATTTTTTTTTTTATAGTGTATTCTTTAGAATGTGATGCATCAGTTCAACTAGCACAATCAACTACTTCATAGATTAAGGTTGAAGGTTCTAACTGGTTTCCAGGGGAAAGAGAGAGAATATGAATTCATATATTGAACCCTTAGACTGAAGTACCCATAATAACATTGACCCAACTTACATAATTAGTTGACCAACCAAATTCAAAGGATACTCAATCACATCCATCTCCATCACCATCTGCTCTAAAATGAATAATATAGCAAGTATTCACCCCTTTTTCTTATTCTCTTATTCTCTCATTCTATTTCTTCTAAAATTTCACACGTTAAATTCTTTTATATCTCCAAAGCTCCCCCTTTTTCAAGACAAAGAATACATTGAGGGTGGAGGAGATGTTGGAGGTGCTAATCAACGGATTTGACTAGCCCAGTCAAATTAACTCATTAAAGATGTATTGTAAGTCGGTAAGATCCTTTGTTGATTTGGCTCACCAATTTGGTTTGGATAAGTTAGTTGAGGCAACTAAACTACTATAACTGTCAAAAAGGATATAAACATGTATGTACTTGAATCCATGTAGTTGGTTGGTGACCTATTGAGATATACATATACAAATGTACTTTGTTGTCTCTCTACTACTTTTGTGTCTCTTTTCTCTTCCATGTGATGCGAATTACTCTTTAATCTTACATGATGTTCCAATCTACTGGTAACTAATGTATACTTTTCACTACTACAACAACATTATATACTAGTGTAACACCCTCCTCCCACATCTACCTAAGCAACTGTCCAGCTGGGGAAACACACCATACAAACATTCAACATCATCTACATGACCCTCAGGAACCAATCCAATACTTTAGACACCTTTCCCTTGGGTCCCACTGACCTTTTGGACAACTTAAGCCTTAGTCTCTCTCATGTTATAGGCATGACAGTGTTGAGAAACCCAAATTTGATCTCACAAGATTGCCTGTCGGTGTCTAGAGACTCATTTAGTCAATGTTATGCCAACGTACCCAAGATTTGAGCCACTTTTTCAGGCCCATAGCCAAGGTCACTGCCCAGGAAAAATCCATATCTTCATAACAGTAAAATAACATGGAAATGACAATGCTAAAGAAAATACTTGTTTAATACCTTGACTAAATCCCTACTAGCCATGGCGGGAATTTTGTCAAACATATCACAAATATGTAATCTACAAGTGTAAAGAACAGTTCTGAGCATAGGGGTCTCATACCTAGCCAAGAATCGCTAAGAACCATTGATGCCTCAACACATCAACTGCCATTCCATCCATTAGGTCATAGATACATTGATCATTCAATGATAAGTAAAAAAATGATGAAATCCACACATGGTTATTTTCGTAAAACACATACATAACCAGCATAATAGCAACATAAATAATCATGAAAGTATAGCCATATAAACCACATATAATCCATCAAAATTATCATAGAAATATAAGGCGAAATAACCTTTCATTAATGATGCCAAATCCAAACCCAAGATGGGACTTCCATGTTCCACTCGACCATAGAATGGTTGAGCCAAATCTCTCTTCAGCCATTCACCCCTGCACCATATTCCAAGAATGAATGTGGGATATCATAGAAAACATCAATCAAAACTCATCCAGGGCTCCAGAGGCCATTTACCTCAACCCATAAAACAACTATTCCATCTCGCGATTGAACATCACAAAACCATAATCAAATTGGTCTCCATCCAAGCCTTCCAGGGCTTCCAAAGTGTTTGTTCCAGCCAGTGCTTCCAAGACTAGTAACTCAACCCATAGGGCTTCCGCCAGGCTTCCAGAGCATTTGTACAACCAAGGCTTCCAGGACTAGTAACTTAACTCACCAAGCACTTCCAGGGAATTTGTCAAATCACGACATCTAGGACTAGTAAATCAACCCAAGGCATTACAGGGCTTCCAGAGCATTTTTCCAACCAGGGCTTCTAGGAACTAATAACTTAACCCAAGCTCAGGAAACATGAGAGCCAACAGAAAAAAAAATGAAGGTAAACTCATAATCACCATGGCTATCCAGGAAATGGAAAGGCTAGGCAATCTATTATCAATCCAGGCAATCCTCCCTTCCAATGACAGATCATGACCAAGAATACACATGCATATGCCATGCATGCCAATACCAATGAAGAAATCATACTTGCAACTTATTACCTGTAAGAAAATCTGATGTAGTTGTTGATCCTGATGCCCTCTTGCTCTTTCCTACTCTTCCTTTGCCTTCTTTCTCCAAGAATCCAAGTATGCCACACCCACCAAGAGTGCTCCAAGAAAACTTTAAGTCTTCAAGAGTATGAGAGAGAGAGAGAGAGAATAATGAGAGAGCTCTAAAACAGTATTGATAAAAGGTTCCCAACTGATCCTCATAAGCCTTTTTATGAATGATGCCTCTATTTTCTTATTTTCCATTATTTTCCTTCAATTTCCTCCTCACATGCAACGTGTGACCTTTCACCTCCTTTTTCTCCTAATTTCCATTATTTTCATAAATAATTATGCCAAAAATGCCATTTTTCCTTTCCAAATCCTTAGCCATTGCCTTTGCAAATTTCCTTAGCCATAAACAATCACAACTGATCCCCATCACTAGGATTTTTCCCAACATTCAACTTGGAATAAGTGTCCCATCATTCGTGGTTATTATTTTTCCTTTATTTACTTTTATTACATGGAATTTTCACCAGGGTTGTTAAACAACCCTACCCCTTGGGGAAACACCACCCTCGGTGTTCAATAACACCTATATCCGTAAAACTATTGTAAGAAACATATACTACCTATGGAGATTTATAACTTAGCTCGATGTAGTATTTACAATGATCATCCTGCTGAGAAGAAAACCAACATGAAAACATAACAACATAACATCATAATGACATGACACCCATACCGCTTATTGGATATTTATAACATATCTCATGGTAATATTTACATTCATATACATATGTACATATACCAAACATCACCAAAACATATACCAAAACATATACCAAAGCATATACCAAAATCACACCAAAACACCAAGTTAAAACTTCTTTGTCTCAACTAGCAAACGAGGAAGGATACATAGCCCGCATCTGATCCTCCATCTCCCATGTAGCTTCATTGGGCCCAAATTTCTTCCACTACACCTTAACCTACTCGATTGCTAAGTTCCAGAGCATGAGTACCTTTTTCTGTAATATACACTGAGTCTCCTTCTCGAATTTTCGATGTGGTTCCAACTGCAATACAGAACAATCAATCACATGATCAACATATTTAAAATACTTCTTAAGTAATGACACAGGCACAATCCTCTCAATAATACTGAAGGGTCCATAAAACTGCGGTGCCAACTTGGCACATGATCCAATCCGTAAGGAGAATTTCTTCGGTTTGATGCGTAAGTACACATGTTCCCCAACCTGGAACTCTTTGAACAACCCATTCCTATTTGCATAGCTCTTCTGCCTATCTTGTACTACCTTTAGATTCTTCTTTATAACCTACAATTCCTATTCCATGTCTACCAACATGTCTAGTCCAATTAACACCCTATTAACCAGATCACTCCAACTAATGGTAGTGTTACAACTCTATCCATACAATGCCTCAAAAGGACTCATCCTCAAAGATTCGTGATACCCATTGTTGTATGTGAACTCTACCAATGGAAGGTACTCTTCCCACTTTCATTGCTGATGCATCACATACATCCTCAACATGTCATTCAATATCCTATTGACCCTCTATGTCTGTCCATGTGTCTACGGATGATAGGTTGTATTGAAGGCCGACTCTGTGTCGAAACCTTCAAATAACTCCTTCCAAAACTTGGAAGTGAACTTCACCTCTCTGTCTGACACAATATTCTTTGGAACACCATGCAACCTGACCACATCTCGGATGAATACCTGTGTTACATCGCTAGCTAAGAATGTATACTTCACCGAAATGATATGTGCAACCTTTGTCAACTTGTCCACAATAAACATGATGGAATCATGTTGTCTCACTGTCTTTGGAAACCCTATAATGAATTCCATGGAAATGACCTCCCATTTCCACTCTGGAATCGTAATCGGCTGTAGCAATCCACCTGGATGTTTACACTCTTCCTTCACAAGCTGACAATTAAAACACCTAGCCATAAACTCTGCTACATCCTTCTTCAAATTTGGCCGATAGTAAAATTTCTTCACTGTAGTTAATGTCTTTTGATAACCTGGGTGACCTGAATAAGGTTTCACATGAAACTCCCTCAATATCACCTTCTTGATCTCACTTCTATCCAACACATATATCCTATATATGAATCTGACCAATCGATTTGTCGCAAGAAAACAATCCATATCCTGTACACCTGCACCTGCACCTATACCTGTACCTATACCTGTATTGGTACTATCACCTGTACTTGTACCTGTACCTATACCTGCACTCTGCTGCAACTTATGCACAATATACATATATCTGACATCCTGTTGACCTGCTCGCAAGATCCTATCCTATAGATATGTCCCATAGGAGCTGATAGCTCCTAATTGATTTGCTTGTACTCGCCTGCTAAGAGCATGTGCCACTTTGTTTTATTTACCTTTGATATATCCAATCTTGAAATCAAACTAACTGATCGTAGCCAACCACCGAGATTGCCTACCATTCAGATTCGGTTGGTCAAACAGATATCACAAAGCACTGTGATCACTCATAAATGTAAATATCCTGCCCACAAGATACAGTATCTAGATATTCAATGCATGCATAATCACTGCTATCTCAAGATCATGCGTGGGATAATTTTACTCATGCTCATTCAAATTTAATGACTCATAGCATAACAACCGTCCATCCTGCATAAGGACACCACCAAGTCATTTCTTGCAAACATATGTGCATACTGCAAACTCTTTATCTGTATCTGCAATCTTTAACATTAGTGCATGTGTCAACAACTACTTGAGCTGCTCAAGACTAGCCTCACACTCCTTTATAGATTCAAACTTCTTACATTTCCTTTACAATGATGTAATAAGATAAGCTATCTATGAGAAGTTCTAGATGAACCTCGTGTAATATCCTACCAAATACATGAAATATATCACCTCATCCACATTCTTAGGAGCTACCCACTCCATGAAGGCTCTTATTTTTTCTGGATCTACTACAATTCCCTCCTTAGAGACACCATGGCCCAAGAAATGTACCTCAGTCTGAAAGAAACTACACTTGTTGAGCTTAGAATACAACTGATGCTCTCTCAACAACCTCAACGCTGCTGCTAAATGTTCAACGTTCTCTTCCTCATTTTTTAGAATATAACAGTATATCATCAATGAACACAATAACAAACTTATCCAAATACAGATGCAACAAACTATTCATTATGCACATAAATGGAGCTGGAGCATTAGTTAAGACAAATGGAACTACAAAAAACTCATAATTCACATACCTGGTCCTGAATGCAATCTTGTAAATGTCCTCCTCTTTGATGCATATATGTTGGTATCCCAATCTCAAGTCGATATTAGATAACATTGATTCTCCCTTCAAATGGTTGAACAAGTCATCAGTCCTCGATAATGAATACATGTTCTTGATGGTCACTTTGTTCAACTGCCCATAGTCAATGCATAATATGAAATTACCATCTTTCTTCTACACAAACAATACTGGTGTGCCCCATGGTGATACACTCAGCCTAATGTATCCCTTATCCAACATTTCCTTCAACTACAACTTTAACTCAACCAACTTAGGTGTGCTCATCCTGTAAGGTGCTTTTGACGCTGGAGCTGCCCCTTTGCACTAACTCAATAGAAAAGTCTACCTCCATGTGAGGTGGAAACTATTAAATGTCCTCAAGAAATACATCCTTGAAGTGCTATAAAACTGGGTACCTGCTCAACACATCTATATCCTCAACTTCCTTACCCTTATCACCAGAAATGTGCACTACAAATAACTTACACCTTTTCCTACAACTATGCTTTGCTTGTATAGCTATCACCATCCTAATTCATGTAGCTTTCTTATTACCTCGTAAGACTCTTGGTTCTCCATTTTCATCAATGCACTCAATGTCTTTGTCGTAATAGTCTACCTTTGTTCTATGAAAATACAACCAATCCTTTCCCAACAACATATTGTATGAACCCAACAATAATACTTTCAAATGTGTTGCGGTAGACATACCATTCAAATCAATTGCACAAGCTCTTACCCAATGATGAAATCACTTCTTCATACATGTAGCCAACTACACTAACTAAGACTCTGTATGCAATTCCTTACTCAAACCACACTCATCCATCAATTCAGGACTAACATAGCTATAATTAGTTCCAGGGCCAATCAAAATGGAAATAACTTGATCACAAAGCTTACCGTCTATCTCAATGATAGATTCCTGATGCTCTCCTTGTTTGTTATCCAATGCTACATAGATACGTGGAATACTCTGACCAACATCCCCAAGAGTCTGTGCCTCTGACGCACTGTATATTTGAGATCTACCACCCCGATTCTGCAGACAATCTCTCATGTGACGATCTTTGCGACAAATCCAACAATTTATAGGCTTCCAACTTGTCTCCTTGTTCTTTTCTCCTGATCAGAATCCCTATTCTCTATCTGACGCATTAAACTTCTTATACGTGCAACATTCTACATGTTACCTGTATCCTGAGGCCTTTCTTGATTTATGTCCCATTTTCCTTTATTCTTTGCATTACCTCTTCAGTATGTCTTAGTCTCAGTTATGTGCTTCGATTATTCATAGCAATGCCTTAGCTTTCGAATGGCCTCCTCCAATGGTATGGGCTCATTGAAATTAATCCTATCGTTAAATGCCATCGGTAACCCACTAATGAACCTCTGAATTTTGGCCTTTTCCTCAGTGAGATAAGGCACATACCTCAACAAATCCAAGAATATTCAAGTGTACTCATCATCTATCATGGAACCCATATTTAGCTCATAAAATTCTTTTGCTCTGTCATCAAAGTATCTCTCTAACAAATACTTCTTCTTGAATAACCTCTCAAACTGACTCCAATTCAAATCCTCCTCATGAATACATATGACATTCTTCACATCTTCCCACCAAATGTCTGCTTTACCTTTGGGACTAAATGTAGCCACTCTAGCTTTCATGTTCTCTGAATAGTCATGCAATCTGAAGAATTTCCTCATGCGAAGCAACCATTCCTTTGCATCCTGCGGTTTCTTCATCTCTCCGTCAAATGTTGGTGGCTTTTCTTTCTTAAACTCATCTGGAAAATATCCCCTATCACTCCTCTTGTAAGGATGATAACGATGACGATCATGATGCCTATCTGAATCAGAACTAGAATAATACCTCTGTCTATCCCCTCTCCTATCCAGAGTGTCAAATAATCTGCCATCTCTAATTGTGTCATCTCTATCTGACCCTTGACCACAATGTCACTGACTACCATATGCCCCATTAGTTCTATCCTCTTGCTCATAGCTGATCCGACGTGGTCCCTGTCGCTGCAAATCTAAAAACCTCTGAAGTATCACTACATTTACCTCTGCTTGTTTCTCCTGTGCCTGCATGATTCTATCATTATCTACCTTACAAATCCTTATTTCTTCCTTTAATCTTCTCAGTTTAACTGCCAAATCAGAAGAGTTCCCAACACCATATTGCTCTTCGGATTCATAGGGAGAGTCTTTGTAGTCAACCATCTTGCTAGCCATTTGATATCTCTTCCTACAAGGTATATCATGTTATCTAAACCAAATCACAATAAACCAACGTACCTTAGTGTAGCTCAGGGAGGATATCTTGTCTACAAGATTAACAAATCAGCATGATACATGTATAACATAATCATGAAATGATATAGAAACTTAATACATAAGCATATGACCATCTAACCACCATTCTAGCTAGAATACAATCATCAATGCATGACCTTAACAACAACACACACCATGACCTCATGCATGACAACAACCACTACATCATTGTACACTTAACCAAATGAAAACATGAACATGCATAAGCAATACGTAACCAACTACACATATGCATTAGCACACATGATCCAACAAGAATGAATGATACTTGAAATCAAAGTTTTAATGATGATACATGAAACCAAGAATACAAGAATGTAACCGAACATGCAAAATTGTAACCAAACATACTACAACAATACATGTAAGCGACATAAATTGACATGTAACTATCCATACACTCATGGCATGCATCCTGTTAGCGCTTGAAATTTCACCTCAGGCTGAGAAAGGTAAACTTCAAGGCAACATCAAACCACTTAGCCTCGTAGCTAGCCCTACAGGGCAGGAGAGGGCTGTCTCTGGTCTATCTCAGTAAAAATCTTCAATGGGCGAGATGACCAATAGGAAAACACTAATTTTAGGCTAGTAAACTGATCAAGAAGTTTAAATTTGGGATTTTTAAAGTTTTGGTGGAAAATTGGGGAATGGCAATTTCGGGTGCGGGGTTTGGACACAGTTTTCGCAGGCAGTTCTTTGGGGCGAGGTAGGAAACAATATTGATGCCTTTGATAGAGATGGATGGATGAGAATGACTCGTGAGGAGTTAAGGAGAGCAAGCAATAACCTTGAATTCCCCTTAAACAGTTGAAAACATTGATATTAAGCAAACTTAAAAGCAGAGCATGACAGTCATGAATTCTACTTTAACACTTCATTTGCCTAATTTGCAAAAGGAAAAGTAAGGAAATGATTCACATAACACACTTAAAAGTACAAAGAGAAACACACCATCAATACATGTGACCACAAGAATCCCAAAAAGGACTGCAAAACCTTGGTCTTCCTTTGCCAAAAATTGCAGAGATACAATGAATAATACAATAAGAGCTTCTCCCTCAAAAGTCCAACCATGAAAATGAGAAAGAGAGTACATAATATAGATCATCTAACATCTTTCCCTGCCTCTAGGGGTCGAGCTCACTATCCTAGGAGCTGTTTCAACCAATTCTAAACTAAGCACTGAAAACTAGGCAGTCAAAACAACTTGCCTCTATAAGCTAGGAAACCAATTCATTCATTTAATTTTCACCTATCTCATGAATGAATCTTCTAGAAGAGATACATAAGTGTAAAAGTGTCATAAAATTACATCATTTACAACAAGGAGGATAAAAATCAACTCCAAAAAGTCAAACATAGTCAAAACTGCGTTTTGCTGAGCTGTAGGCTGAAATCCTGAGCAATTTGCCTGATGGGTCGCGCGCCATTCCTGAACGGGTCGCGCGCCTTTGAGAGCACTTTTGGGGTACTTCCAGGTGTCCAAATGGGGCAAGAGTAGGCTTGTTGGAAAGGTATAGATGTCTACTTTCCAACCCAAGTGGAATTTCTGAATTTTGTGGTCATTTACCCCTCCAAAATTGCAATCTCCCAAGACTGCTTTCTGTGTGTCAAAAATGTGGCAGAAAGTCATTTTTTGCTTGTTTTTTGACTTTCTGGAGGCCCAAAACTTCATAAAATCTCTTGGAAATGGGTGAGCATGTGTAAATTTTCATGACAAATCCAGAAATGCTGAGTTTTCCCGGAACGGAGTAGCCAAATGAAAGGGTCGCGAGGGGGGTGAGACCCGTTGAGGGGACAAAACCTGTTTTTTGCCTGAAAAAACCAAAAATGACTCAAAATGCTCAAAATTTCTTGGAATTTGTGCTGGGGCTGAGATATTTAGTGCCATGCTCCTTCAAGGAAGCCTCAGCCAAGATGTGGAGGGGGTCGGACCTTTTTCTTCGTTTTTGTGCTTTGGCCAACCGCCTTTGGAGCACTTTCATTTTTGCCTTGCACACGTGCATCCGTGCCCAATAATGATTCTTCATGTTTCTAAGCAATTTCTTATCTTGGTTGGCCTTGGCCAACAGCCTCTCCAAATGAGCATTGAGCCTGATAAGCATAGACTCTCGCTCAACGGGTCTTCTTCGATTCAAGTTGCGGTCACTACGAATCCTCCACAACTCATCAAGAGTTTGCTCATCCTCCAACTGCTTGTTGCGCTGCTCTAAATAGGTGATCCTCCACTGTGCCATCTCTAACTTCTGCTGCAACAAGCGGTTCTCGGCCTCCTTTTGCTGAATGACCTCATGAAGCTCCATGGTAGGAGAGCGGGTATCAAGATCAATGATATCAATGTCGGGATCGCCGGTCATTCCCTCCTCGATCATGGGCTGCTTTCCCCTCTGTGCTGCCTGTGCTGCTGAAGAAGGCAAGGCCCCTTCCACCTGATGTGGAGATAGCACTCGCTGAGCTGATGAAGAAGGCGAGACCCCTTCCACCTGCTGTGGAGAAAATACTCGCCGAGCTGCTGCAAATAACGCCCTTTGGCCTCTCTGATAAGTGACCAATGGAGAAGAGCTGACATATCTAGTCACGGGGGTGTCATGCTGCTGTGATGGTCCTCCCTCCTCGTGAACAACCTCAGGATGTGGTGGTGGTGGTGCTGTGAAAAGCTCACGAGAGATAAACTCCTCCCATGGGATGTCCTGCTGAGCCAACTGATGTATGAGCACAAGCTGAATCAAACCATAATGATAGAGGCTCCTATACTGCTGTGCTGGGCTCTTCCTCTGCATCAAGGGCACCATCCTCTCAATGTTCCGGCACAAGAAAACAGGGATGTTCATCATCCGTACCCGTGTGAAATGCATCAACAGGCGAATATGGTACGAATATACCTGTGAAAATCTGCCCTCACAGGTGAAATAGAGCATGATAAGCCTCATCATGGGGGCATACTCACTCCTCAGAAATTTGAAGGTAAATACACCCGTCAAGTGTCTCATGAATGCAGGTCTAATGAAAGGCTCATACTGAACACTGTCCAACATCTTGCGCTTATTCCACACCTCTCTGACATTAGGTATCCCTGTGGCTTGAGCAATCATCTCGGGTGTCAATGTAAAAATCCACCTCGGCAAGGTTCACATGTCCATCATGCAAATGCAAAACAAATAAGCGAGCCAACTCCCTGTGATGTTGAATCCGAGAGATCCTCTCGCAAAACTCATAGCAAGACATATAACGGAAGCATGATACTGCCATTAGACAAGCCTGAAAATCTCTCAAAGAGGTGGGCTCCTCTCTCCTATGATGACCGCACTTTCCACCCTTGTGAGGCCTCCTCTGTACCTCAAACTCTGAAGCTGACGCATGGTCATCACTTTGCACATAATTGGTTTCGGTTTCTGACATTGTTTTAGGAGCAAAGTGGCTGAAATATACTGCTGTTTTTGCTTTGTAAACTGCTGATTAGAATGCTGTTTCAAGGGGACAAGGAGCACGAGGGAAATGTTAGGGGAGGGATACTTTAAAGGGAAAACGGGAATAATAATAAAACAGGGAGTTTAGGGGAAGAATTATTGCATATACATCATTATACAATTTGATTTACAAGGATATTATGAGAGGTAGGGTTAGGGTGTAATTTTTTGATTTCTTGGGAAGAGGGGTAGGGTTTAGGGCTCTTCACATATTTGGAAGGGAAATTTACATAGAATGATAAGGAATATGAAATGGGAGATAAAAAAAAATGAGAACAATGGGATACCTCAAAACAGCATATAAAACCCTAGCAATTTGACAACTTCAAACCAAAAGCACAATGGAGACTTTCACTTGCTAATGGAGACTTTTGCAAATACAATCATGACCTTCTTGAACTGTAGCAAGCAATAATTTTTTATGATGGAGGGCCTACCTTGAAAAATTTGGCAATTTGTGGTTCCTTGGCAAGTTTGCTGGCGGTTTTGGCAGAGAGAGGAGAGAGGAGCCCACCTCTTTGACAGATTTGCAGGCTTGTCTAATGGCAGTATCATGCTTCCGTTATATGTCTTGCTATGAGTTTTGCGAGAGGATCTCTCGGATTCAGCATCACAGGGAGTTGGCTCGCTTATTTGTTTTGCATTTGCATGATGGACATGTGAACCTTGCCGGGGTGGATTTTACATTGACACCCGAGATGATTGCTTAAGCCACAGGGATACCTAATGTCGGAGAGGTGTGGAATAAGCGCAGGATGTTGGACAGTGTTCAGTATGAGCCTTTCATTAGACCTGCATTCATGAGACACTTGACGGGTGTATTTCCCTTCATATTTCTGAGGAGTGAGTATGCCCCCATGATGAGGCTTATCATGCTCTATTTCACCTGTGAGGGCAGATTTTCACAGGTATATTCGTACCATATTCGCTTGTTGATGCATTTCACACGGGTACGGATGATGAACATCCCTGTTTTCTTGTGCTAGAACATTGAGAGGATGGTGCCCTTGATGCAGAGGAAGAGCCCAGCACAACAGTATAGGAGCCTCTATCATTATGGTTTGATTCAGCTTGTGGTCATACATCAGTTGGCTCAGCAGGGCATCCCATGGGAGGAGTTTATCTCTCGTGAGCTTTTCACAGCACCACCACCACCACATCCTGAGGTTGTTCACGAGGAGGGAGGACCATCACAGCAGCATGGCACCCCCGTGACTAGATATGTCAGCTCTTCTCCATTGGTCACTTATCAGAGAGGCCAAAGGGCTTTATTTGCAGCAGCTCGACGAGTATTTTCTCCACAGCAGGTGGAAGGGGTCTCGCCTTCTTCATCAGCTCAGCGAGTGCTATCTCCACATCAGTGGAAGGGCCTCGCCTTCTTCAGCGACACAGGCAGCACAGAGGGGCAAGCAGCCCATGATCGAGGAGGGAATGACCGGTGATCCCGACATTGATATCATTGATCTTGATACCCACTCTCCTACCACGGAGCTTCATGAGGTCATTCAACAAAAGGAGGCCGAGAACCGCTTGTTGCAGCAGAAGTTAGAGATGGCACAGTGGAGGATCACCTATTTAGAGCAGCGCAACAAGCAGTTGGAGGATGAGCAAACTCTTGATGAGTTGTGGAGGATTCGTAGTGACCGCAACTTGAATCGAAGAAGACCCGGTGATTTAGTACCCGTTGAGCGAGAGTCTATGCTTATCCGGCTCAATGCTCATTTGGAGAGGCTGTTGGCCAAGGCCAACCAAGATAAGAAATTGCTTAGAAACATGAAGAATCATTATTGGGCACGGATGCACGTGTGCAAGGCGAAGATGAAAGTGCTCCAAAGGCAGTTGGCCAAAGCACAAAAACGAAGAAAAAGGTCCGACCCCCTCCACATCTTGGCCGAGGCTTCCTTGAAGGAGCATGGCACTAAATAGCTCAGCCCCAACACAAATTCCAAGAAATTTTGAGCATTTTGGGTCATTTTTGGTTTTTTCAGGCAAAAAACAGGTTTTGTCCCCTCAACGGGTCTCAGCCCCCGCGCGACCCTTTCATTTGGTTACTCCGTTCCGGGAAAACTCAGCATTTCTGGATTTTTCATGAAACGTTACACATGCTCACCCATTTCCAAGAGATTTTATGAAGTTTTGGGCCTCCAGAAAGTCAAAAAACAAGCAAAAAATGACTTTCTGCCACATTTTTGACACACAGAAAGCAGTCTTGGGAGATTGCAATTTTGGAGGGGTAAATGACCACCAAATTCAGAAATTCCACTTGGGTTGGAAAGTAGACATCCAGAAATTTCCAACAAGCCTACTCTTGCCCCATTTGGACACTTGGAAGTACCCCAAAAGTGCTCTCAAAGGCGCGCGACCCGTTCAGGAATGGCGCGCGACCCATCAGGCAAATTGCTCAGGATTTCAGCCTACAGCTCAGCAAAACGCAGTTTTGACTATGTTTGACTTTTTGGAGTTGATTTTTATCCTCCTTGTTGTAAATGATGTAATTTTATGACACTTTTACACTTATGTATCTCTTCTAGAAGATTCATTCATGAGATAGGTGAAAATTAAATGAATGAATTGGTTTCCTAGCTTATAGAGGCAAGTTGTTTTGACTGCCTCGTTTTCAGTGCTTAGTTTAGAATTGGTTGAAACAGCTCCTAGGATAGTGAGCTCGACCCCTAGAGGCAGGGAAAGATGTTAGATGATCTATATTATGTACTCTCTTGCTCATTTTCATGGTTGGACTTTTGAGGGAGAAGCTCTTATTGTATTATTCACTGTATCTCTGGAATTTTTGGCAAAGGAAGACCAGGGTTTTGCAGTCCTTTTTGGGATTCTTGTGGTCACATGTATTGATGGTGTGTTTCTCTTTGTACTTGTAAGTGTGTTATGTGAATCATTTCCTTACTTTTCCTTCTGCAAATTAGGCAAATGAAGTGTGAAAGTAGAATTCATGACTGTCATGCTCTGCTTTTAAGTTTGCTTAATATCAATGTTTTCAACTGTTTAAGGGGAATTCAAGGTTATTGCTTGCTCTCCTTAACTCCTCACCAGTCATTCTCATCCATCCATCTCTATCAAAGGCATCAATATTGTTTCCTACCTCGCCCCAAAGAACTCCCTGCGAAAACTGTGTCCAATCCCCGCACCCGAAATTGCCATTCCCCAATTTTCCACCAAAACTTTAAAAATCCCAAATTTAAACTTCTTGATCAGTTTACTAGCCTAAAATCAGTGTTTTCCTATTGGTCATCTCGCCCATTGAAGATCTTTACTGAGATAGACCGGAGAGAGCCCTCTCCTGCCCCGTAGGGCTAGCTACGAGGCTAAGTGGTTTGATGTTGCCTTGAAGTTTACCTTTCTCAGCCTGAGGTGAAATTTCAAGCGCTAACATATTGGCAACCATACTGGGGAGAACAACTTGTCTGTTGATTGATGTGTTTGCTTCATAAGTCTTAGACGGAGCCTGAAGTTACGCCAGGTAGCCTTCGAAACGCTTTTGCTTTGCCTAAGCGGAAGTAGATAAACGCTGCTTCAGTCAATCTCCGTGAGCTTGTGAATACAGCACTTTAATTGCATTTTACCCCAGTATATTTGTAAACTCTGAACTTGGATGATTAGTTAAGAGTTTTCACAGGCTGATTGGTTATTTGTTCCTTGATTTCCAAACTGGCTTCCAGTTTTGGTCGTATATTCAAATCTCATTCATGTCCAGCTGTTTTTGAGTATATTGAAGACATTGATTTTGACGAGAGTTTCGAGTTGTCCTTGTTCAAAACTAAATCTGAAAGTGCACTTTATTCTCTAGTTCCTAACCCTAATTTTGCAGCTTCTCTTGAAATTGAAAGACACAATAAATTGGTTGACAATTTCATCTTAAGATCTATTCAGTCAGATATTCACGCTACAAATCTTGCTGAGTTCGTTGAAACTATATCTGGTCATATTGGATCTACTATCACGGCGCATGAGCAGTCCAGTCCTCCTTTTATTTCGATTTCTCCTATAGTCACTTATCCAGAATCTACAGTTGGTTCGCCCTCTACATCCCATACCACTTCTCCTCCTCATACTCCTCATACTCCTCATACTACAGCTACACTCACTCCACCCGCTACTCCTAGACCCAATCTACCTAAAGCAATGGCTGCCCGGTTTGCCCCACTTGCTCTTCCCCAAAATTTGCATGATATGCCAGCTGACTATCAAAGTAAAATCCCTATGTTTGATGGCACTCCACAAAGTATCTCTGCTCAGCAACATATTGACAAAATGACAACTTTCTTCGATCTATATGAGATAGATGAAGAAGATGTTACCATGCGATTGTTCGTGCAAACATTTGGAGGAGAAGTTAGAAAGTGGTTCAGAGGATTGACAGCTAGAAGCATTCCCACCTTGGAAGCACTTCAGAATCAGTTTCTAGATCGATGGGAAATCAGAAAGGATTCGCTTCGGATTAATGCCGAATACAACAACCTCAAGCGTAATCATGGTGAGTCGGTCCAAGATTATATTATCAGATTTAATACAGTTTATAATGCTATTCCAGATGATTTGAGGCCATCTAGAAAATCATCACTTCTCAAGTTTCCGGATGGCTTTGATCCGGAGATGGCTTATTCATTGCGAGATAGAGATCCACCTACCTTGGAGGATATGCAGAAAATTGCTGTTAGTGTTGAAGCGAATTTGAATGATAAAAGAGCAAGGATGAAGGCCGAAAAGTGAGTCACAATCAAAGAGGAAGCATCCACATCAGATCATCTTCTTCGTGAAGTTGAAAAGATTAAAAGGGCACTTGAAAATGTTCGTATTGATAAGCCGGAGCCTCAGATTCGTAATCCTAATTTCCGAGGTGCACAACAGCCACAATATAGAATCAAGCAGCGTGAAGCAAAGGCACAAGAGGTAGCAGTTCAGCAGCAAATTAAACCTCCTTTTCAGCAGAATTTTGTTAGCCAAGAATCAGAGGATGAAGGTGATACGGTGGGAGAGGAAAATCACTTCTTCACTCCTGATGATCTGTCCACCTATGTTACAGAAGAAGAAGAGTTGATAAGTCACTCCATCATCCCTCAAGATGAACATTATATCTTGTCAAATGATGCAGCACTTGAAGAAGAAACAGAAGAGTATCAAAGAGGGTACCTAAATGCTTTATCCGCTCAGCAGAGACAATTAAGAAACCGAGCTGTTCCCATAAATCCCATTCAGAAAAGGAAAGATACTTCAGCAAAGAATGATTCAGTTTCCCTACACACAAAAGGAAAAGATATAATTGATCCTTCAACAAGTCAATCATCATCAGCAAGCAAGATAGATCAGCCATCAAGCACACCAAGAGATAAAGTTGAAAAAAGAGACAATCCGGCCAAAGAAGGTGAAAAGGTTTCAGTTTTCAGTTTGGAGAATGAAATTTCAAAGTTGAAAGTGTCCATTCCTTTGACGGAAATCATGAAGAACAACGCTTACCGAGGCCAAATTTCCAAGATGCTGAATTTTGATCCAATGCTAGACACGGTGAATGTAGAAGATGATCAGCCGGAGCTGATTTTTGGGCTTGCTTTAAATGGTGAGTCTCCTGAAAGTGATGTTCCTCCATTCTATATCAGTTTGCGATTGCATGAGTATGTGTTGCACAATGCCATGTTTGACTCGGGAGCTTCACATAATTTGATGCCGAAAGCAATTATGGAAAAGCTGGGACTAGACATCACAAGGAAATATCATGATTTGTATTCATTTGATTCCAGCCGGGTGAAATGCATTGGTTTGATCAAAGACTTGGTGGTGAGTCTAGATCAAATTCCAGCGAAGAATGTTTTGATGGATGTGGTGGTGGCGGATATTCCTCCGCGGTTCGGCATGTTGCTTTCGAGATCTTGGGGAGCCAAGCTCAAAGGTACACTTCAGCTCGATTTTTCCTATGCTACAATTCCGGTCTTTGGTCAGATGAGGAAGTTATATCGGGAACAAAAGATGAAATACATGATCACTAGTAAAGAAAAGCCAGTTAATCATCCTGTAAATTATGTACATACAGATTTAGAGTCATTTGTTTTGTTTGCGGAGGATTTTAATGAGATAGATAGCCAGTTAGTTCAAGCAGAAGATATACCAGACATTTCAGAAAATTTCAGAGAAATTTTGAGAAAGGAAAGTGAAGAAAGGTCCGCTGTCATGAAGCCAACAGCTGAGATCAATGGGCAGCAAACAAAAAATGCAGAGACATCACATTTTCAGCATTTAGAAGATGATGAGGATGGTCTTTGGACCATGGATTTTGATGGTGCTGTGGGCAGCGATGGTGCTGGTATAGGTGTGTGGATTCGAAGTCCATTTTCTGTCTGAAACAAAGTCCCAAGCAAGGTACGGGTATGTTCATACAAATTGGCATTTGATTGTTCAAATAATGAGGTGGAATATGAGGCTCTCATTGCTGGTCTGAAGATCCTCCGGAAGTTGAAGGCAAAGAAGATAGCGGTATATGGCGACTCTGAGTTGGTTATAAAGCAAGTGAAAGGTGAATTTTAGGCCAAACACCCTCGTATGCGAGCATATCAAAATGTTGTCCTAGATATCTTGAAACTGTTTTCTGAACATACTTTGACATGTGTGCCTCGGATTCAAAATGGTGTTGCGGATGCATTGGCTAAAGCAGCAAGCAATCTAAAAATCCCCATGAATTCCAGCAATAAGTTTGAGATTTATGTGAAGCATCAGCCTACAGTTCCAGATAATCAAAGGTGTTGGCAAGTTTTCCAAGATGACAAAGAAATCAAGGATTTTTTGCAAGTTGAAGGTGATTTCAAATACATCTCCATAGACATAGAAGCGGAAGGAGTAAATCAGATGGATGTGTTGCAGCTTAAGGACAATTTCATTGCTAAGGGCTTGATTCCTTTGGAAGAGTTGTTTGATCAAGATGACGTGGCCCGCAAACCCACCTTAAGGCCCATGGAAGGAGGTGTTGAAGAGGTGAATCTCGGGACAGCTGAGAATCCAAAGATGGTGAAGCTGTCGAGAGCATTGTCACCTAAGGTAAAGAAAGAATATATCAGATTGTTGTCTTCGTTTTCTAATGTTTTTGCATGGGACTATTCAGATTTGAAAACTTATGATACAAGTATCATTCAGCACACCAATCCCATAAAGCCAAATCAAAAGCCTTTCCGACAAAAGTTGAGAAGAATTAATCCTAAGTTGCTGCCATTGATTGAGAAGGAAGTCAACAGGTTGTATAAGTCTGGAATCATAGTGCCAATCAGATTTTCCGATTGGATTTTCAACTTGGTGCCCGTGAGAAAGAAGACCGGGGAGATCCGCTTGTGTATAGACTTTAGAAATCTGAACAAGGTGTCGCTAAAGGACAATTATCCGCTGCCCAAGATGGATCATATATTGCAGCGGGTAGTTGGGGCATCGAGGATGTCGTTACTTGATGGTTATTCCGGGTATAATCAGATTTTGGTACATGAAGATGACCGTGACAAGACAACATTCACTACTCCATGGGGGACATTTCATTATGCCAAGATGCCGTTTGGATTGAAGAACGCAGGCGCCACATTTCAGCGGGCAATGGACATGGCCTTTGCTAATGAGAAAGATGTCTTTTTGGTCGTTTATCTTGATGATTTAACTGTGTTTTCTAAATCTGATGAAGAGCATTTGTTTCATTTGACTAAGGTGTTTCAAAAGTGCAGAAAGTATGGTATCTCGTTGAATCCGAAGAAGAGCCTTTTCGCTATGAGCGAAGGCAAGCTGCTGGGCCATATTATTTCTAAAGATGGCATTCGTATAGATCCTGCACGGGTGGAAGCAATTCAGCAATTAGAGCAGCCCCGAAGCAAGAAGGAGATTCAGTCTTTCAATGGAAAATTGAATTTTCTGCGTCGCTTTATTCCCAATCTTGCCGAACATCTTAGAGAAATAACCAACATGCTCAAAAAGGACAGCCAGCTAAAATGGACCGAAGAGGCGGTAAAGTCTTTCAATTTGGTAAAGTTAATTTTATCTTCAGCCCCAACTCTAATCAGCCTGGATTATACACAAGATTTTATTTTATTCTCATTTGCTTCGGAGCATACATTGGCAGCTGTGCTGATGCAAAAGAGAGATGGAGTTGAGAAGCCCATAGCTTTTTTCAGCCGTATTATAAGGGATGGAGCGCTGAAGTACAATATCATTGAAAAACAAGCATTGGCGTTGGTAAAAGCTTTGAAAGACTTCCGTGTGTACATATTAAATTCTCATATTTTAGCTTATGTTCCTAATGCGGCTGTTAAAGATGTTTTGGTACAAGCGGAACCGGAAGGAAAGAGGGGTAAGTGGATCGCTGCACCATTAGAGTATGATGTGGAAATTAAGCCTACTAAGTTGATCAAGGGTCAAGGTCTTGCTAAGTTGATGGCTGAAACAAATCTCCATGTCCTTGACATCAATTTGATTGCTGCCTTATCCGATGAAGATGAGGAAAATTCAGCTCTACAGGTATCCGATATCTTTGTTTCCTCTCCTTGGTATGCTGATATTGTATATGTGCTTCAAAATTTATCTTCACCCCCTGGGATGCCTCGAAACAAAGCTAGGACATTGAAATTAAAAGCTGCCAAATTTTGCATCATCAAATCTGCACTTTATTGGAAAGACCCCGGTGGTATATTGCAGAATTGTTTAGTCGAGGAAGAAGCTAAGAGAGCTGTTGAGGATTTTCACAAAGGTGACTGTGGGGGCCACTTGTTTTGGAAGACCACGGCTAATAAAATCCTAAGAGCAGGTTTCTATTGGCCTTCATTGTTTTCTGATGTCTATAAAGCAGTTAAGAGTTGTCATGAATGTCAAATTTTTCAAGGAAAGCAGAAATTACAGCCGTTACCACTCAAGCCCATTGAAATCAGTGCACCATTTCAGCAATGGGGCTTGGATTTTATTGGCGAAATCCACCCAGCATCTTCCGGGCATCATCGATGGATATTGACCGCCACTGATTACTTCACGAAGTGGATTGAAGCCATTCCCACCCAGTAGGCCACGAACTCGGTAATTATTTCTTTCCTTGAGAATAACATATTGTCACGTTTCGGCTGTCCACATAAGTTGATTACAGATAATGCAGCAGCGTTTAAATCAAAGAAGATGGTTGATTTTTGTTACAAATATAACATCAGCTTGGGGCATTCGACCACCTACCATCCTCAAGGAAATGGGCTGGCCGAATCTTCGAATAAATCTCTAGTAAACATCATAAAGAAATTGCTGGAAATCAATAAGAAGAGCTGGCACAAAAAGTTAGTAAATGCATTATGGGCTGATCGGGTAAGTCAAAAGAAGTCAATTGGTATGTCACCTTTTGAACTGGTTTACGGGACAGATGCAGTGTTTCCTACTTCTCTTAGTATTCCGGTAGCAAAGTTGCTTCAAGAAGCTGATGGTGAGGAGGATCCTATGCAACGGCGGATTAGTCAAATGATTCATTTACAGCAGACACGAGAGGAAGTTCTTCAAAATTCCCTTAAGTTGCAAGAGCGCATAAAGAAAATCTATGACAAAAAAGATAAACCGGATGATTTTCATATAGATGATGTTGTTTTGAGATGGGATGCCCGAAATGAAGACAAAGGGAAACATGGAAAATTTGACAACTTGTGGAAAGGTCCCTACAAAATTGCAGCATATCGTGGTCCAAATGCCTTTCTTCTCAAAGAAATGAACGGTGATGATTGTCTCGGTGGGTCGGTAAATGGCCGGCTGCTCAAAAGGTATCATGTTTGAGCATTTTCTGCTCTAGTCACTATCATTGTAATTACCATTTTACTTCATTCTGCAGCAAGTGTGAACTGATCTTTCATCTTTAGTCTGGGGCCCGCGGTGAAGGCTATAATTCTGAAGATAGAGATTAGTTGGTGTGAGTTTTTCAGGATTGTTTTAATCAGTCCATTTTCTGCACAAAGTTGAGTTAGTTAGTGTCAAAGTTACTTCGATTTTCAGTCAATTGTCAAAGTCAATAAGGTTGTCCAAATTTGGGTCACATGTGTAAATAATGACTCCATTGCCCAATGATTATAAAGCACTGGTCTGCTCTCCCAAAGGTCTAAGGTTCTTGGTATCTCCAAGGAGCTACCATCCCCATTGGAGCCAATGTTAGAGTCGGTCTAGTAGCCCTCCATCAGCGATCAAAGCTCTTTGCATTTGCATAAGTAGGTGTCTCATCAGTGTCTTGCATTCCATTAGGCATGCCATAACCCTGATGGAGGAGCTGGTATTTTATTCCCCTCTTGGCACTGCTGGATCAGGTTGTTTTAGTCATTAAACTTTTTCAAAGTTGTTTGTCTTGTCTTGAGGTCAAAGTCTTAGGTCTAGGGTTTAGGTCCAGTTTGTTTTCAAGGTCACGTCTCTGAAGGTCAATAAGTGCCCAGCAAGCCAGAGGGATGATTTTCAAAGTATTTCTTCGAAAGATTCTATCTTGTACAGTTAATTTTCACCTTGGATTTAAAAACCCTGTTTTTAAAGCCAAGGTCATTTCTCAAAATTTGCCAAGGTCATTTCTCAAAATTTTGTAAAAATTGTAAAAATTCAAAATGATTCAAAGGACAGCATGTAACCCTGGCTCCCTTGTCAAGATCCCTCAGATGCTATCCCTGCAAAAATTATCAAAGAAAAGCATCAAATCAATCAATTTCAGGACAAAAGGAAACCAAAAAAGTCAAGTTTATAAAGTGTCATGGAAAAACATTATAAAGTGGGTTATGACATGGAATTAATTCAAACAAGGCTATAAAAGCCCTAATCTCCCTCCATCAAGCCTCATTGTGCATTCAAGTGATAGAGCAATTGTTTCCAAGAGAGTTTGAGCGAATTGTGTGAGTTGGGAAGGCGCGCGACCCGTTGGAGGCGCGCGACCCGTCAGGCGCCCTGTGCCAGTGTTAAGTTATAACGCGCGCGACCCGTTGAAGGCGCGCGACCCGTTGGGTGAGGCGCGCGACCCATCAGCACTCTCTCTGCCAAAACCGCCAGAAAACTTGCCAAGGAAACACAAATTGCCAAATTTTGCAAGGTAGGCCCTCCATCATAAAAAATTATTGCTTGCTACAGTTCAAGAAGGTCATGATTGTATTTGCAAAAGTCTCCATTAGCAAGTGAAAGTCTCCATTGTGCTTTTGGTTTGAAGTTGTCAAATTGCTAGGGTTTTATATGCTGTTTTGAGGTATCCCATTGTTCTCATTTTTTTTTTTATCTCCCATTTCATATTCCTTATCATTCTATGTAAATTTCCCTTCCAAATATGTGAAGAGCCCTAAACCCTACCCCTCTTCCCAAGAAATCAAAAAATTACACCCTAACCCTTCCTCTCATAATATCCTTGTAAATCAAATTGTATAATGATGTATATGCAATAATTCTTCCCCTAAACTCCCTGTTTTATTATTATTCCTGTTTTCCCTTTAAAGTATCCCTCCCCTAACATTTCCCTCGTGCTCCTTGTCCCCTTGAAACAACATTCTAATCAGCAGTTTACAAAGCAGAAACAACAGTATATTTTAGCCACTTTGCTCGTAAAACAATGTCAGAAACCGAAACCAATTATGCGCAAAGTGATGACCATGCGTCAGCTTCAGAGTTTAAGGTACAGAGGAGGCCTCACAAGGGTGGAAAGGGTGGTCATCATAGGAGAGAGGAGCCCACCTCTTTGACAGATTTGCAGGCTTGTCTAATGGCAGTATCATGCTTCCGTTATATGTCTTGCTATGAGTTTTGCGAGAGGATCTCTCGGATTCAGCATCACAGGGAGTTGGCTCGCTTATTTGTTTTGCATTTGCATGATGGACATGTGAACCTTGCCGGGGTGGATTTTACATTGACACCCGAGATGATTGCTCAAGCCACAGGGATACCTAATGTCGGAGAGGTGTGGAATAAGCGCAAGATGTTGGACAGTGTTCAGTATGAGCCTTTCATTAGACCTGCAATCATGAGACACTTGACGGGTGTATTTACCTTCAGATTTCTGAGGAGTGAGTATGCCCCCATGATGAGGCTTATCATGCTCTATTTCACCTGTGAAGGCAGATTTTCACAGGTATATTCATACCATATTCGCCTGTTGATGCATTTCACACGGGTACGGATGATGAACATCCCTGTTTTCTTGTGCTAGAACATTGAGAGGATGGTGCCCTTGATGCAGAGGAAGAGCCCAGCACAGCAGTATAGGAGCCTCTATCATTATGGTTTGATTCAGCTTGTGGTCATACATCAGTTGGCTTAGCAGGGCATCCCATGGGAGGAGTTTGTCTCTCATGAGCTTTTCACAGCACCACCACCACCACATCCTGAGGTTGTTCACGAGGAGGGAGGACCATCACAGCAGCATGACACCCCCGTGACTAGATATGTCAGCTCTTCTCCATTGGTCACTTATCAGAGAGGCCAAAGGGCTTTATTTGCAGCAGCTCGATGAGTATTTTCTCCACAGCAGGTGGAAGGGGTCTCGCCTTCTTCATCAGCTCAGCGAGTGCTATCTCCACATCAAGTGGAAGGGGCCTCGCCTTCTTCAGCGACACAGGCAGCACAGAGGGGAAAGCAGCCCATGATCGAGGAGGGAATGACCGGCGATCTCGACATTGATATCATTGATCTTGATACCCGCTCTCCTACCACAGAGCTTCATGAGGTCATTCAGCAAAAGGATGCCGAGAACCGCTTGTTGTAGCAGAAGTTAGAGATGGCACAGTGGAGGATCACCTATTTAGAGCAGCGCAACAAGCAGTTGGAGGATGAGAAAACTCTTGATGAGTTGTGGAGCATTCGTAGTGACCGCAACTTGAATCGAAGAAGACCCGGTGATTTAGTACCCGTTGAGCGAGAGTCTATGCTTATCCGGCTCAATGCTCATTTGGAGAGGCTGTTGGCCAAGGCCAACCAAGATAAGAAATTTCTTAGAAACATGAAGAATCATTATTGGGCACGGATGCACGTGTGCAAGGCGAAGATGAAAGTGCTCCAAAGGCGGTTGGCCAAAGCACAAAAACAAAGAAAAAGGTCTGACCCCCTCCACATCTTGGCCGAGGCTTACTTGAAGGAGCATGGCACTAAATAGCTCAGCCCCAGCACAAATTCCAAGAAATTTTGAGCATTTTGGGTCATTTTTGGTTTTTTCAGGCAAAAAACAGGTTTTGTCCCCTCAACGGGACTCACCCCCCGCGCGACCCTTTCATTTGGCTACTCCGTTCCGGGAAAACTCAACATTTCTGGATTTTTCATGAAAATTTACACATGCTCACCCATTGCCAAGAGATTTTATGAAGTTTTGGGCCTCCAGAAAGTCAAAAAACAAGCAAAAAATGACTTTCTGCCACATTTTTGACACACAGAAAGCAGTCTTGGTAGATTGCAATTTTGGAGGGGTAAATGACCACAAGATTCAGAAATTCCACTTGGGTTGGAAAGTCGACATCCTGACCTTTCCAACAAGCCTACTCTTGCCCCATTTGGACACCTGGACGTACCCAAAAAGTGCTCTCAAAGGCGCGCGACCTGTTCAGGAATGGCGCGCGACCCATCAGGCAAATTGCTTAGGATTTCAGCCTACAGCTCAGCAAAACGCAGTTTTGACTATGTTTGACTTTTTGGAGTTGATTTTTATCCTCCTTGTTGTAAATGATGTAATTTTATGACACTTTTACACTTATGTATCTCTTCTAGAAGATTCATTCATGAGATAGGTGAAAATTAAATGAATGAATTGGTTTCCTAGCTTATAGAGGCAAGTTGTTTTGACTGCCTAGTTTTCAGTGCTTAGTTTAGAATTCGTTGAAACAGCTCCTAGGATAGTGAGCTAGACCCCTAGAGGCAGGGAAAGATGTTAGATGATCTATATTATGTACTCTCTTTCTCATTTTCATGGTTGGACTTTTGAGGGAGAAGCTCTTATTGTATTATTCTCTGCAATTTTTGGCAAAGGAAGACCAGGGTTTTGCAGTCCTTTTTGGGATTCTTGTGGTCACATGTATTGATGGTGTGTTTCTCTTTGTACTTGTAAGTGTGTTATGTGAATCATTTCCTTACTTTTCCTTCTGCAAATTAGGCAAATGAAGTTTTAAAGTAGAATTCATGACTGTCATGCTCTGCTTTTAAGTTTGCTTAATATCAATGTTTTCAACTGTTTAAGGGGAATTCAAGGTTATTGCTTGCTCTCATTAACTCCTCACCAGTCATTCTCATCCATCCATCTCTATCAAAGGCATAAATACTGTTTCCTACCTCGCCCCAAAGAACTCCCTGCGAAAACTGTGTCCAAACCCCGCACCCGAAATTGCCATTCCCCAATTTTCCACCAAAACTTTAAAAATCCCAAATTTAAACTTCTTGATCAGTTTACTAGCCTAAAATCAGTGTTTTCCTATTGGTCATCTCGCCCATTGAAGATCTTTACTGAGATAGACCGGAGAGAGCCCTCTCCTGCCCCGTAGGGCTAGCTACGAGGCTAAGTGGTTTGATGTTGCCTTGAAGTTTACCTTTCTCAGCCTGAGGTGAAATTTCAAGCGCTAACACATCCCATAGTAAAACACATAAAATATACATGACAAAATCACTACCACCATGAACAACATCATGCAAATGAAACAAGCACACGTAATGCAAGTGTGAGAGACACACATGCAACTGACATGCATGCATGACCAACACATAGCCTAGCCAGTTCGAGGGGTGAACCATGCTCTGATACCACTCGGTAACACCCTCCTCCCTCATCTACCCAAGCAACCGGCCAACCGAGGTAAACATGTGACAAGAGGCCACTACGATATGATTCGACCTCGTAAGTCATGTTAAAGAAGTGGAACCAATAGAAACACACCATACAAACATTCAACATCTTCTATAGGACCCTTGGGAACCAATCCAATACTTTAGACAGCTTCCCCTTGGGTCCCAATGAACTTTTGGACAACTTAAGTCTTAGTCACTCTCATGCTAAAGGCACGACAACATCTAGAAACCCAAAGTCGCTCTCACAGGCTTGCCTACCACCATTGAGAGACTCATTTAGTTAGTGTTGTGCTAGCATCCCCGAGATTTGAGCCACTTTCTTAGGCCCATAGCCAAGGTCACTGACCAGAATTGAACCATCTCTTCAGAAAAGTAAAATAACATGCAAATGAGAGTGCTAAAGAAAATAATTGTTTAAGACCTTGACTGGACCCCTACGAGCCCGTCGAAGGTCCAAAAATCGGGTCGACAACAAGGGGGATACCCGCCCAGTCCGGACCTTGGTTGGCAGCTCCTTATCCGTTTGGTATAGCGGGTCCGACTGAGGATAATGGGACCAGTTTCCCAATCTGTGGTGTGTGTGTGTGTAGAATTGGATGTTGCTGATCTAACAGTAACTATCTAAGCTATTCTAATTCAAACTTTAATCTAATTCTATGCTATGGTAATCTAATAAAAACAACACATCTAATCTATGCTAACCCGGGATGTAACTCTTCTATTATGCGATCTAAAGAGATTTCATATGACAACTGGTAATAAAGATTATTCAACGATTATAAGAAAGGAAATCAATTAAGATGAACTATTTCGCATAAGAAGTGAGGCAAAACAGTTGTGAACAACATATCGCATAATAAGCTATTCATATATTAAACATAAATAAATAGTTCCACCGTACAAAAGTGCCAAATGGTAACTCAATCATTCATGCAATAAAATATAAACAACTGAAAACTGTATATCACTTTAACATATAAGCAAAAATGGTCAAGAGATAAAAGTACCATTTATGACTGGTCCTACTCACAAGCTTCAAGCAATAATGATTTATTTCTCCTTGCTCTAACATCTACTAAGAGTACAGAAGTGCAACATCAGTAGCAGATATCAAATGCAAACATCAACAAATCTTGATCCATTCATTCATCAAAACCTCCTCTGAGGGTGCAAAAGTGCAGGTTCTGAGGACAAGTTTTTGATAAATTTATGGACCCTTCTCTAAATGCATGAGAAGGGTTTAAATACTACTAACTAAATAACTTAATTACACATATTCAGGATACAGTTTAAATGACCGCCCTTTTTCTAAGCAAAATTATTTCTAAAAATTAAATCTAATATCTAACTATTTTTGTATTTGCTCCTTAATGTTGCGAGCATTCAATATTTGCCTGGGTAGAGTCGGCTGACTGTCTTCCGCTTTTGGTTGAGATAAACAAACAGAAATGGCAAGCGTTGGCACCATTTTTTCCAGCAAAATAGCAGATATGCTTTAGAATCATCTCTGGCTATGTGGATTTACTGTGTATACTCAGTAATAACCCAAATTCCACTTGGTTAACCGTTAAATTACCTCTGCCTTTGCTTTCTTGCGTTTCCGGGCTTACGAGTGACTAAGCAGTTAAGGACTTTGCTTTTTGAGCAATTTTCTCAGCGATGCGCGATTAGCGCTAGGCGCTAATCACGCATCGAAAACTGCCTTCGTTCTTTGATCCGGGCCTTTTTGGTGCGTTTTTCACCTTTAGCGCCTTTCCTTCACCGGGTATAAGCTTTAAAATTTTGCAAAAATACTGCTTTTGTGAACTTATACCCTTGAGTGTTAAATCGCCTGTTGATATTAGCATTCTTCAACCATTCATTGAACCATGGCTCTGACTGATAGATCTGCAATGAATAGCTCAACAGCGCTCTGGAATTCGCGGCTCTGTTGCACTCAGTATCCATTCATGAGGGCATTTCTTCTCTGCTTCTGAGCATCGGAGCTTTACCTTTTTCATTAATCAATCCCTGCACATTGCTTCATATTGTTTCTATCTTTCCTTCCTGCAGTTCACACATAAGGAGAGCATAATGATAATAAAAATTGACAAGAAAGCTCTGAGCTCTACGGATGTACAAAAACATGCCACCTGACGTGAAATAACTCTTTGAAGAACACAAAACTGTCTTTCATTAACACTTGGCGTACATTCATTAATTTTCATTAATGCGCGTATTCAATTTTCTTGAATGTTGAGCCGGGGAGAATCTGCGATGGATGATTTCTGCGATTCACATCGCAGCATCACATCATTGCGTTATCGCATTTTATCAATATGTGTTATCACAGGGTTAGCCGATCATTCCGATCGCAGGATTGCAGGTTGCTGTTTCGCGCGATCGCAAGATCGCCGATCGCATTATCGCAAGATCGCAATTCGTTACAATTTGTTAAATAGTTATGTGCTGTTTTTTGCGATGTTGCGATATGCGATGTCGCATATCGGCCGTCGACGATTTCTTAAAATTTTCGTTTATGAGCGTTTCTTAATGCATGCGATGCGATGGATTTCACGTCGCATTCTCGCAGTTTATCATTCTACTCACAAGGAAATGTCCTATCTTCTTCGCGCGATGCGATATTTTCTTAAGGAGTATAATACATGAGTTTTAATTAAATTTTTTGAATTTTTTACTAAGGGTCCCCACTTACCTAGTGTTATTGCTAATACTAAATAAGGAGGGGGGTTGTTGGTGGCCACAATAATTGGCGATTCACTTGGAAGAACCAGTTATCTCTGTTTTCTTATTGAATTTTTCAAACTTCCAAAACAGAAATTTTTTCAGAAAATTAAACTTTGTTATGGACAGATAGAGTACATTATGCTTTAAACTGTCAATCATATTTTGTTTCCACCTCTTTTCATTCTAATTATTTGCTTCCTTAGGCTAGTCCTTGTATTTACATCAATCATTACTTGGTATTGTAAAGATAAAATAAAGTCTCCTCTGTAAACTGATTTTTAAATATGGTCATTTGTCGTAGGTAGAGCCTTTGCTGCCAGCAGGCGTTTATAGCCTCGACAGGGTTACCTTTTACCCAACAATGATCCTGTATCCTACTTAATGTGACCTACAACTTTCAAAGAAAATCCATATTTACACTTATTGATTTGACTTTCTTTTTATTCTTAAAGAACAATGTCTTGGTTTGGTAGCCAAATTATGACACAGTCACTCACTTGATTCATAACTTTGCTGAACAAGCTGGCTCGTGATGAGACCCCTTGTCTTTTGATTGCAACAATCTTGAGTCATTTCCCTGTTGTGGTAGACAGTATTGGCAAAGTCAGCAAGTTATGATATCTGTGATCATGATAAGCCGGCTCGTGATGAGACCTCTTATTCTTCAAGATATAGTGTATCCTTGGATTATCCCTTTGAAAGCTGTGACCTTCCTCTAGCAGGGAGGAAGTCATTGTTTCCTTAAGATGGCTCTGGACGACAATAATAGAGGTTTTGGAAACAGCTGTTCTACAGAGAATCTTCATTTTCTTATTGATACCTTTCATTATGCTGATATAGAACAATTTCTTCACTAAAGGTTGCTTTCATCAAATTCCTTGAAGTTGAAACTCGTATCATATCTAGGCTAAAGTTTTTAACTGTATCTGTCAATAATAAAGATCAATTTTCCAAAAGATTTGCTATTTATACAAGCGAAAAGCTCAAAATCTGAAAGAGAATTGGTGTATTTTTCGTAAATACCTAATGTAACCACTCACAACTGGTTTTATTATGAAAAGAAAAACTATTCTACAAAAAATAGAAGAATAATTTTCTATGGAAAAGATTTTTTGAGAATTTGTCCATTAACAGGCAAAGGGTCCCTCCTACCTGCTAAATCCTATAACACAAATGTTGATGGACCTATGACTTTAACAATCTGAAAAGGACCAAGCCACATCCTTTGAAATTTTGTGTGTTTGCCCTTTTCTTCATGAGCCTTATCCCACTTTAAAACTAAATCTCCCATCTGAAAATCTTTTCTGGTCATTATGTTTGAATCAAAAGAGGATTTTACAAGCACTTGATGATGAGCATGTGTTTTCTTAGCTTGTTCTCGCTGTTCTTCTAATTTAATTATTTCCATTTGTCTCAGCTGTAAGGAGGAAGTTCGTACTTCATCAATGTATTGTACTAAAGACAAAGAGGGAATGGCTAAGTGAGTTGGAAGAACCACTTCTTTCCCATAAACTAAATTAAAGGGAGAAGTGCCGATTGAAGCTTTTTGCGTTATCCTATCTACCCATAAAGCATATGCCAAAGCTTTGTGCCAATTCTTTTGATTCTGGTCAACTGTTCTTTTAAAAATCCTAATTAGGTTTTTATTTGTTGACTCAGCTAACCCATTACCTTATGGATAGTAATTGACCGAATATTTAAGTTTGAATCCTCTTTTAAGTGCAAAATCAATCATTGTATTTCCAGAAAAGTATGATGCATTGTCAAACATTAAAGCAGATGGCAATCCAAACCTAGTGATTATAAATTGATCTATGAATTCAATAATATTTTCAGAATTAGCTGTCTTGAGCGGAACTGCTTCTACCCATTTTGTGAAATAATCTGTTGCCATGAGGATGTATCTATGCTGCTTAGAAGAGTGAGGAACGATCTCACCTATTATGTCCAAGCCCCACTGACTGAAAGGTTGCTCGATGTTTACCGGCTGTAGTGGCAGGGACGGCTTCTTTTGTCTCCCAGCAGTAGTTTGGCAGACTTGACATCTTCTCACGTAACTGTGCGAGTCTTTGAACAACGTGGGCCAGTAATATCCTGCACATAAGATTTTATGTGCAGTGGAATCTCCAGCATAGTGTCTGCTTGCTGGCCCATCATGGAGTTCCTGCAAAACTTTTTCAGCTTCAGTTTTTCAAGACACCTAAGAAGAACAGAATCATAATTTTTTTCTGAAAAGAATATCATTTATGAGCTGATATTGTTTAGCTTTCAATCTTAGAGCTCTTTTCTTAGTATGATCAAGGTGTGAAGGACCATACCTGTTCCTAAGATAATAAATGATATCAACATATAATGATTCTGCTTCGTTTAGGCTTACCTCACCCATTTGTACCTCTTCAGATGGAGTTTCAGAAATTTGCGATGCTCCGGCCAACATTTTGCAGAAGCCTTGACCTCTTACAATGTTTGCTGGTTTTATCTCAAGGTCGTATTCCTGTAAGGCAGTAACCCAATTGGCCCTTTTTTCACCCACATCCTTCTGCATTAGAAGATTCCTTACTGCTAGAAACGGTACTATGATCTTAGTATGGGTTTTAAGTAAGAAAGGTTTGAAGTATTTGACTGCTTTGAAAACAGCATAAGCCTGTTTCTCCATGTCAAAATAATTGAGTTCAACACCTTGTAAATTTGAACTAAAAAACGCAATTGGAGCTTCCGCTTTTTCTTGATTCGCTTGAGTTAGTATCGCGGCATATGACTTATCTGAGGCAAATGTGTATAAAATAAAAGATTCTGAAAAATTCGGGGTTGCTAAAGATGGAGCATTAATAATAGCTTGCTTAATCAGGTTGAATGCTTCATGTTCATCTTGACCCCATTTAAAATTTGAATTCTTTTTAATCATGGTCTGCAAAGGAGACACGATTTGCGAAAAATCTGGAACGAATCTCTTTACAAAATTGATTTGACCAAGGAAAGATTGCATGGATTTTTTGTTATGGGGTGGGGATATTTCAGAAATTTCTTTGATTCTGTCGGGATCAATGTGAATACCAGACTTTGACACTATGAATCCTAGAAGTTTCCCTTCACTTAATGCAAAAAAAGATTTCTTTGGGTTAAGTGAAATTCCATACCTTAGACACCGTTGAAAGATTTGTTTCAGGTCTTTGAGATGGTCGCTTCACTTCTTGGAGTACACTGTTATATCATCCAAATAAATTACTACAGATTTATTGACTAAACCTTTGAATGCAATGTCCATGGCTCTCTGAAATGTAGCACCAGCATTAATCAATCCAAATGGCATCTTCCGATATGCATATGTGCCCCATTTAGTTCTGAATGTGGTTTTCAACTGATCATCAGGATGTACCAACACTTGATTGTACCCTGAAAATCCATCCAAGAAAGACATTAGTTCTGAACCTGCCACCGCCTGCAGTATTTGCTCCATAGGTGGAAGAGGAAAATTGTCTTTTTGATAGGCTTTGTTAAGATTCCGAAAGTCAATGCAAATCCTAATGTCAACGTTTTTCTTTCTAACAGGTACCATATTGGAGACCCATTTGGAATGTCTGATGGGGAAGATTATCCTGGCTTTCAGTAACTTGTTGAGCTCGGTTTTTATCTGATTTTCTAAATTGGGGTGGATCTTTCTCAGTTTTTGTTGGACAGGTTTTTTGTTATCAATCATAGGAATAGTATGCTGGATGATAGAAGTGTCATATGTTTTCAGCTCATCATAATTCCAGGCAAAAACATTTTTATATTGTCTCAAAAGACGAATATACGCTAGTTTCTCTTCAGGGGCTAGGCTGAGGCCTAGATTAATGTTTTGTGGTTTAGCATCGGTCCCTAGGTTTAATAATTCATAGTTCAAAGTTGAACTGTAGAGTTTTGAATTGGTAGACCTCTTAAACCGATCTTTCAAATCGTATAAGTCTTCTAACTTAACCACCGACTTTGGTATAGCATTATTAGTGCTATTTTGTTGCAATTGTCGATCGTGCTGGTCTTTGTTGATTATTTGATTGAAGTAGGATCCTTCAGATGTGAGGAAATTTACGATATCAGGATCATCATTGAATACTCTCCAATTTGTGATGTTGTCAGGAATGGATAGTCTAAATATTAATTCTATTGAGAATCTATCTGGACTAAAATTTTTGGAGGGAATAAGCTTAGAAGCTACGTTAGCCAAAAGGTCTGCACTTGCGTTTTGGAGTCTGGGGATTGAAGAAATATTAAACGCTATGAAATGCTCAGTCAGATCTTGTACTAAAGATTGATAGTGTTTTAAGTGACCTGATAAGCAATGTATAGTGTTACGTACCTACTTAACCACAATCTTAGAGTCTCCAAAGACTTGAAGATACTTGACATCTAACCCGATTGCCTTGTAAAGGCCTTGAACCAAAGCCTTGTATTCTACTGTATTGTTTGTGCAATCAAATTCGAGTCTGCATGTGAGCATGATCTTTTCTCCTTTTGGACTAATCAGAACGCATCCTGCTCCTGCTCCTTCGTTAGATCTAGAGCCATCAAAAAATAATTTCCAAAACAAAGATATATTTACAAGTTTATCTAAAAAATTAATACATTTCGAACTATCAGTTCGAGAAAAATTCTCAACTTGGGACAAAACAGAATTTTCTAAATAAGGTGACGCATGAGCATTGAAATTGCCGAGGAAGGAATCTACCGAGTAATTGCCAATGATACTGCTGTTATATGCTACCGGTTCATTTTCTCCCTCTAACTCCGTTACTATGTACTTCTGGTGTAGCTCTCGTTCAACTTTTATTTGATTCAGTTTACCGTTGTAGGGCAGCCACATGTGCGACCAATCAATTGTGAAGTATCCATGGAGTTTTTGTGACCGATCCCTGCTAAGAATTAAGCCATAGAATTCTGGGATGTCAACAACTAGAATATCAATAACCTGACATACTTTCGGGTTGGGTGACAATCTTATGGTTACTTGATTTAGTTCGCCGATCACTTCGACTTGAGATCGATCGAGCTGAACTATGCGCACTGCGGATTTCTGTGGTTGAACATTTAATTTGGCACATATAGATTTGGGTAAAATATTCGATGAAGCACCAGAATCTACTAAACAATTGTGCACATTTTTATTGAAGATTTCATAAGTAAGGAGAAATGGGGGAGTGTGAGATCTTGATCTTCCTCCAATCAAGGCGATGTCATTTGGGTCAATCTTACTGATCGCGTTCGTTGGAGGTCTTCCCATGTTGTGGGAAGCTTGAGAAAGTACAGCGGCAGGCAAAGGTGCAACTGGCACGGCATGTAATTCTTTCATCATTATCTTCTATTGATGTTTCAATTTGCTCAGTTCATAAAGGGTGATATTAGCCCTAGTCTTTTTCATGTCATCAATAATATTGTACTCCATTTCATCCGACACTATCAGTGTTTTTGATGGAGTCGTCTCATCTGCTTGGACTGGGCTAGTTTGAGTCGCTTTGGATGTCGTTTTCTTTGTTGCGACTTTATCTTTTGTTGCAGAGCTTGCACTCTTTTGCTTAGGGGTAGTCTGGGGAGGATCAACCTGATTTTTACTTCATGTGCTAACTGGAAATACTTCTTGATCTTCCTCTTGTGGGAGGATGAAGTCCCACATTCCTTGTAATTCCACAACTTCTTCGTCATCGGTTTGCCCTTCAGTGGCAATTTCCTCTTCCTCTTCCTCGGATTCAGCATTTGAAATGGCATTGGGTGGCTTTGCATTCATTGAAGGACCTCTTTTAAAAGCTCTGTAGGGCCTTTTCGAAGAAGTATCCGCTACTTGCTTTTTTATGTCGACCATCTCATTGGACATGGTCTTTAGAACTTTCTGCAATCCTTCTAAATCAAAAGGATATTTTGGCTGTTTTTTCTTGGAGTCTTCCTTGAAGGTGACTTTTTTAGACTTACGTTCCTCTATCGCGGATCTCTTTTCCAGGGCTATTATTCGTTTTTCTACTGCTATCGCCTCTTTCATGTTTTCAGCTAAGGTTGTTTTATTTTCCCTGTCCACGAAGATGGCTATGTTCGATGGCAGAGCGGTAATATACCATTCGCATCGTACTTCTTTGCTGGGCTGAGAAGCAGTAGGAATTTTGTTGAAAATTTTGTTGAACCGTAAATTGAAATCCTTAATAGGCTCTCTAGCTTCGGCTTTAAGATTGGATAGGTCATTGATTAATGTTGCCGTTGATCTGTCATCACCAAACTTGGTTAGGAATTGGTCTTGGAAGATATCCCAACTTGTAATGGATCCGGAGGGTAATGAAAAGTACCATGACCCGGCTGTCCCTTGCAGTGTATAGGGAAAAAGCCGAACAACAACATCTTCATTAGTAACCCCATTGAGATTAATGGAAAGCATGAAGTTATTTATGTGCTCTTCTGCTAGCATACCTGCCTCGGGATTGAATTTGGGCAGCCATTTCTCAGGATGGGCCGGTATTTGACTCAAGGGTGCAGGCATTAAGACTGCCCCAGGGTTGTTCCATGGAGACTGGGCCATCGTTGAACTGCTAACAGAGGAAAGTGCAGAAGATGATGCCTGTGGCTGGGAGGATGAGGATACTATGATCGTAGATGATTGAAGAGGGGTTGTGGGAGTTCCAGTGGACGGATGAACGATGATCTGGAGTGGAGGTGTGGATGGTTGACTTCGCCGTGAAGTAGTTGAGATGGATGACGCGAACGAAAGAGTCTCACTGTCAGACTCTTGCAGTGATTTCCTTGCTCTTTTCCTGGTGGGAAGAGGTAATTCAGTCGGCTGAATGCCAAACTTTTCACTCTTTAGCCTGGTCAGGGGATGAGTAGGGTTGTATTGCGAAGTCACGCTACCTTGAGATTTATCAGACCTCTGAGGGGAGATGGAAAATCGCTGAAGTTTGTGAATCAGGGATTCGACTTTAGGAGGTTCAATGGTAGGTTGGTCTGAAATATCAGGGTGTGTAGCAGTGGTTGATACTCGAGCGAATTTTGACTCTGGATTTAAACGTAATGGGGAAGTCGGGGGAGATGATGAGGGCGATTTACTCTCAGAATGGTATTCAGATTTGGATTTACTTGCCATTCATAGTTCAGGCCCTCCTTCTAGCGCCAAATATGTTGAAGCCCTGAAAATTGGGTCGACAACAAGGGGGATACCCGCCCGGTCCGGACCTTGGTTGGCAGCTCCTTATCCGTTTGGTATAGCGGGTCCGACTGGGGATAATGGGACCAATTTCCCAATCTGTGGGTTTGTGTGTGTAGAATTGGATGTTGCTGATCTAACAGTAACTATCTAAGCTATTCTAATTCAAACTTTAATCTAATTCTATGCTATGGTAATCTAATAAAAACAACACATCTAATCTATGCTAACCCGGGATGTAACTCTTCTATTATGCGATCTAAAGAGATTTCATATAACAACTAGTAATAAAGATTATCCAGCGATTATAAGAAAGGAAATCAATTAAGATGAACTATTTCGCATAAGAAGTTAGGCAAAACAGTTGTGAACAACATATCGCATAATAAGCTATTCATATATTAAACATAAATAAATAGTTCCACCATACAAAAGTGCCAAATGGTAACTCAATCATTCATGCAATAACATATAAACAACTAAAAACTGTATATCACTTTAACATATAAGCAAAAATGGTCAAGAGATAAAAGTACCATTTATGACTGGTCCTACTCACAAGCTTCAAGCAATAATGATTTATTTCTCCTTGCTCTAACATCTACTAAGAGTACAGAAGTGCAACAATAGTAGCAGATATCAAATGCAAACATCAACAAATCTTGATCCATTCATTCACCAAAACCTCCTCTGAGGGTGCAAAAGTGCATGTTCTGAGGACAAGTTTTTGATAAATTTATGGACCCTTCTCTAAATGCATGAGAAGGGTTTAAATACTACTAACTAAATAAATTAATTACACATATTCAGGATACAGTTTAAATGACCGCCCTTTTTCTAAGAAAAATTATTTCTAAAAATTAAATCTAATATATAACTATTTCTGTATTTGCTCCTTAATGTTGTGAGCATTCAATATTTGCCTGGGTAGAGTCGGCTGATTGTCTTCCGCTTTTGGTTGAGCTAAACAAATAGAAATGTCAAGCGCTGGCACCATTGTTTCCAGCAAAATAGCAGATATGCTTTAGAATCATCTCTGGCTATGTGGATTTACTGTGTATGCTCAGTAATAACCCAAATTCCACTTGGTTAACCCTTAAATTGCCTCTGCCTTTGCTTTCTTGCTTTTCCTGGCTTACGAGCGACTAAGCAGTTAAGGACTTTGCTTTTTGAGCAATTTTCTCAGCGATGCACAATTAGCGCTAGGCACTAATCATGCATCGAAAACTGCCTTCGTTCTTTGATCCGGGCCTTTCTGGTGCATTTTTCGCCTTTAGCGCCTTTCCTTCACCAGGTATAAGCTTTAAAATTTTGAAAAAATACTGCTTTTGTGAACTTCTACCCTTGAGTGTTAAATCGCCTGTTGATATCAACATTCTTCAACCCTTCATTGAACCATGGCTCTAACTGATAGATCTGCAATGAATAGCTCAGCAGCGCTCTGGAATTCGCGTCTCTGTTGCACTCAGTATCCGTTCATGAGGGCATTTCTTCTCTGCTTCCGAGTATTAGAGCTTTACCTTTTTCCTTAATCGCTCCCTGCACATTGCTTCATATTGTTTCTGTCTTTCCTTCCTGCAGTTCACACATAAGGAGAGCGTAATGATAATAAAAATTGACAAGAAAGCTCTGAGCTCTATGGATGTACAAAAACATGCCACCTGACATGAACTAACTATTTGAAGAACACAAAACTGTCTTTCATTAACACTTGGCGTACATTCATTAATTTTCATTAACGCGCATATTCAATTTTCTTGAATGTTGAGCCGGGGAAAATCTGCGATGGATGATTTCTGCGATTCGCATCGCATCATCGCGTTATCGCATTTTATCAATATGTGTTATCGCAGGGTTAGCCGATCATGCCGATCGCAGGATTGCAGGTTGTTGTTTCGCGCGATCGTAAGATCACCGATCGGATTATCGCATTATCGCAAGATCGCAATTCGTTACAATTTGTTAAATAGTTATGTGCTATTTTTTGCGATGTTGCGATATGCGATGTCACATATCGGCCGTCGGCGATTTCTTAAAATTTTCGTTTATGAGCGTTTCTTAATGCATGCGATGCGATGGATTTTGCGTCGCATTCTCGCAGTTTATCATTCTACTCACAAGGAAATGTCTTATCTTCTTCGTGCGATGCGATATTTTCTTAAGGAGTATAATACATGAGTTTTAATTAAATTTTTTGAATTTTTTACTATGGGTCCCCACTTACCTAGTGTTATTGCTAATACTAAATAAGGAGGGGGGTTGTTGGTGGCCACAACAGAGCCATGACAGTCATTTCTTCAAACATATCATGAATATGTAATCTACAGGTGTAAAGAAAATTTCTGAGCATAGGGGTCTCATACTTAGCTGAGAATTGCTAAGAACCATTGATGCCTCAACACATCAATAGCCATTCCATCCATCAGGTCATAGATACATTGATTAGTCAATTACAAGTAAAAGCATGATGAAATCCATACATGGTTGTTGTCATAAAATACATACATAACAAACATAATAGCAACACAAATACTCATGAAAGTACAACCATATAGACCACATATAATCCATCAAAATTATCATAGAATACAAGGATAAATAACCTTTCATTGATCCAAATCCAAACCTGGGATGGGACTTCCACATTCCACCCAACTGTAGAATGGTTGAGCCAAATATCTCTTCATTCATTCACCCTTGTGCCATATTCCAAGCTTGAATGTGGGATCTCATAAAACACATCAATCAAAACTCATCCAGGGCTTCTATAGGCCATCCACCTCAACCCATCAAACAATAATTCCACTTCATGGTCGAACATCACAAAACCATCATTAGATTGGTCTCCATCCAAGCCTTCCAGGGCTTCCAGAGCGTTTGTTCCAACCAAGGATTCCAAGACTAGTAACTCAAGCTACAATTGTCGTCATGCTTTCAGAGTGTTTTTCGAACCAAGGCTTCGAGGACTAGTAACTCAATCCACCAAGGGCTTCTAGAACGTTTGTCCAACCAAGGCTTCTAGGACTTCTAACTCAACCCACGCTGTTAAAGGGCTTCTAGAGCGTTTGTCCAACCAGGGCTTCTAGGAACTAATAACTCAACCCAAGGTAAGGAAACATGAGAACCAACCAAAAAAAAACAATGAAGGCAAACCCACAATTACCATGACTATCTAGGAAGTGACAAGGCTAGGCAATCCACTGTCAATCTAGGCAATCATCCATGCCAATGACAACTCATGACCAAGAATCCATATGCATATGCCATGCATGCCAAAACCAATGAAGAAATCATACATGAAACTCATTACCTACAAGAAAATATGATGTAGCTACTGATATCAATTCCCTCTTGTGCTTTCCTGCTCTTCCTTTGCCTTCTTGCTCTAAGAATCCAAGTATGCCACACCCACCAAGAGTGTTCCAAGAAAACTCTAAGTCTCCAAGAGAATGAGAGAGAGAGAATAATGAGAGAGCTCCAAAACTGAACTAACAAAAGGTTACCAACTGATCCTCAGAAGCCTTTTTATGAATGAGGCCTTTATTTTCTTCATTTTCCATTATTTTCCATCAATTTATCATCACATGCAACTTGTGACCTTTCACCTCCTTTTTCTCCTAATTTCCATTATTTTCATAAACAATTGTTCCAAAAATGCCATTTTTCCTTTCCAAATCCTTAGCCATTTCCTTTGCAAATTTCCTTAGCCATAAAAAATCACAAGTGACCCTCATCACTAGGATTTTTCCCAACATTCAGCTTGGAATAAGTGTCCCATCATTCATGGTTATTATTTTTCCTTTATTTACTTTTATTACATGGAATTTTCACCAGGGTTGTTAAATAACCCTTCGCCTTGGGGGAACACCACCCTCGGTGTTCAACAACACCTATATCCACAAAACTATTGTAAGCAACATATACTACCGATGGAGCTTTATAACTTAGCTCGATGCAGTATTTACAATGATCATCCCGCTGAGAAGAAAACCAACATGAAAACATAACAACAGAACATCATAATGACATGACACCCATACCGCTTATTGGATCTTTATAACTTAGCTCATGGAAGTATTTACATTCATATACATATATACATATGTATATATACCAAACATCACCAAAACATATACCAAAGCATATAGCAAAATCACACCAAAACACCAAGTTAAAAATTCTTTGCCTCAACTAGAAAACAAGGAAGGATACATAGCCTGAATCTGATCCGCCATCTCCCATGTAGCTTGATCAGGCCCAAATTTCTTTCACTTCACCTTAACCTACTCGATTTCTCAGTTCCAGAGCATGAACATCTTTTTCTGTAATATACACTGAGGCTTCGACTCGAATTTTCGGTCTGGTTCCACCTGTAATACAGACTAGTCAATCACATGATCAACATATTTAAAATACTTCTTAAGTAATGACACATGAAAAACATCATGGAATTTCACTGTCGGAAATAGTGCAAGTCGATAGGCTACAAGCCCAATCCTCTCAATAATACTGAAGGGTCCATAAAACGGTGGTGCCAGCTTGGCAAATGATCCAATTGGTAAGGAGAACTTCTTCAGTTTGATGTGCAAGTGCACATGTTCCCCAACCTAGAACACTTTGAACAACCTGTTCCTGTTTGCATATTTCTTCTGCCTATCCTGTGCTGCCTTTAGATTCTTCTTTATAACCTACATTTCATGTTCCATGTTTGCCAACATGTCTGGTCCAATCAACACCCTGTTAATGGATCCCTCCAACTAATGGGAGTGTTACAAATCCATCCATACGATGCCTCAAAAGGACTCATCCTCAAAGGTTCCTGATACCCATTGTTGTATGCGAACTCTACCAATAAAAGGTACTCTTCCCACTTTCACTATAGATGCATCACATACATCCTCAACATGTCGTCCAATATCCTATTGACCCTCTCTATTTGTCCATGTGTCTACGGATGATAAGCTGTATTGAAGGCCAACTCTGTGTCGAAACTTGCAAATAAATCCTTCTAAAACTTGGAAGTGAACTTTGCCTCCCTTTCTTACATAATCTTCTTTGGAACACCATGCAATCTGACCACATCTTGGATGAATACCTGTGTTACATCGCTAGCTGAGAATGTATACTTCACCAAAATGATATGTGAAACCTTTGTTAACTTGTCCACAATAACCATGATGGAATCATGTTGTCTCACTGTCTTCGGAAACCTTATAATGAAGTCCATGGAAATGACCTCCCATTTCCACTATGGAATCACAATTGGCTGTAGCAGTCCACCTGGATGTTTACACTCTGCCTTCACACGCTGACAATAAAAACACCTAGCCACAAACTCTGCTACATCCTTCTTCAAATTCGGCCAATAGTAAATTTCTTCATTGTAGTTAATGTCTTTTGACAACCTGAGCAACCTGAATAAGGTTTCACATGAAACTCCATCAATATCACCTTCTTGAGCTCACTTCTATCCAACACATATATCCTATCTCTGAATCAGACCAATCAATTTTCTGTAAGACAATAATCCATATCCTGTGCACTTGCACCTGCACCTGTATCTGTACCTATACTTGTAATTGTACTATCACATGTACTTGTACATATACCTATACCTACGCTCTGCTGCAATCTATGCACAATATCCATATGTATGACATCTCGTTGACCTGACAGCAAGATCCTATCATGTAGATATGTCCCATAGGAGCTCATAGTTGCTAAGTGATTTACTTGTACTTTCCCTCTAAGAGCATCTGCCACTTTTTTTCTTTACCTTCGATATGTCCACTATTGAAATCAAACTAACTGATCGTAGTCAACCACCGAGCCTTCCTACCATTCAGATTCAGTTGGTCAAAAAGATATCGCAAACCACTGTGATCACTCATCAATGTAAATATCTTACCCAGAAGATATGGTCTCCACATCTTCAATGCATGTATAATAACTGCTTTCTCAAGATCATGCGTGGGATAATTTTTCTCATGCTCATTCAAATTTCGCGACTCATATCATAACAACCATCCATCCTGCATAAGGACTCCTCCAATTCCTTTCTTGCAAACATATGTGCATACTACAAACTCTTTGTCTATATTTTCAATCTTTAACATTGGTGCATGTGTCAACAATTGCTTGAGCTGCACAAGACTAGCCTCACACTCCTTTGTAGATTTGAACTTCTTACCTTTCCTTTTGCAATGATGTAATATGATAAGCGATCTGTGAGAAGTTCTGGATGAACCTTGTGTAATATCCTACCAAACCCATGAAATATCTCACCTCATCCACATTCTTAGGAGCTATCCACTTCATGATGGTTCTTATCTTTTCTGGATCTACTGCAATGCCCTCCTTGGAGACACCATGCCCCAAGTAATGTACCTCAATTTGAAAGAAACTACACTTGTTGAGCTTAGCATACAACTGATGCTCTCTCAACAACCTCAACACTACTGCTAAATGTTCAACATTCTCTTCCTCATTTTTAGAATACACAAGTATATCATCAATGAACACAATAACAAAATTATCCAAATATAGACGCAACACACTATTCATCAAGCACATAAATGTAGCTAGAGCATTAGTTACGCCAAATGGAACTACAAAAAACTCATAATTCCCATACTTGTTCCTGAATGCGGTCTTGTAAATGTCCTCCTCTTTGATGCATATCTGTTGGTATCCCAATCTCAAGTCGATCTTAGAGAACATTGATTATCCCTTCAACTGGTCAAACAAGTCATCAATCCTCGATAATGAATACATGTTCTTGATGGTCACTTTGTTCAACTGCCTATAGTCAATGCATAATATGAGATTACCATCTTTCTTCTTCACAAACAATACTGGTGCACCCCATGGTGATACACTCAGCCTAATGTATCCCTTATCCAACATTTCCTTCAACTGCAACTTTAACTCAACCAACTTAGGTGTGCTCATCTTGTAAGGTGCTTTTGATGTTGGAGCTGCCCCTTGGCACTAACTCAATAGAAAAGTCTACCTCCATGTGAGGTGGAAACTCTTAAATGTCCTCACGAAATACATCCTTGAACTGCTATAAAATTGGGTACCTGCTCAACACATCTATATCCTCAACTTCCTTACCCTTATCACTAGAAATGTGCACTGCAAATAACTTACACCTTTTCTTGCGACTATACTTTGCTTGCATAACTGTCACCATCCTAATTGATGTAGCTTTCTTCTTACCTCGTAATACTCTTGGTTCTCCATTTTCATCAACGCACTCAATGTCTTTGTCATAAAATGTTACCTTTGATTTATGAAAATAAAACTAATCCATGTCAAACAACATATTGTATGAAACCAATAGTAATACATTCAAATGTGTTGCGGTAGATATACCATTCAAATCAACTGCAAAAGCTCTTACCCAATGATGAACTCACTTCTTCATACATGTAGCCAACTACACTAACCAAGACTCTGTATGAAATTCCTTACTCAAACCACACTTATCCACCAATTCAGGACTAACATAGCTATAATTAGATCCAGGGTCAATCAAAATAGAAATAACTTGATCATAAAGCTTACCATCCATCTCAATTATAGATGCGTGGTGCTCTACTTGTTTGTTATCCAATGTTGCAGAGATACGTGGAATACTCTGACCAACATTCCCAAGAGTCTGTGCCTCCTGCACACTGTATATTTGAGGTCTACCACCCCGATTCTGCAGACAATCTCTCCTGCGATGATATTTGCCACAAATCCAACACTCTATAGGCTTCCAGCTTGTCTCCTTGTTCTATTCTCTTGATTGCAATCCCTATCCTCTATCTGACACATTAAACTTCTTATATGGTGCAACATTCTACTTGTTACCTGTATCCTGAGGCATTTCTCACTTTATGTCCCATTTTCCTTTATTCTTTTCATTACCTCCCCAGTCTGGCTTAGTCTTAGTTATGCACTTCGATTGTTCATAACAGTGCCTTAGCTTTCGAATCGCCTCCTCCAATGGTCTAGGCTCATTTAACTTGATCCTATTGTTAAATGCCATCGGTAACCCACTAATGAACCTCTAAATCTTGGCCTTTTCCTCAGTGAGATAAGGCACATACCTTAGAAAATCTAAGAATCTTCTAGTGTACTCATCATCTATCATGGTACCCATCTTTAGCTCATAAAATTATTTTGCTCTGTCGTCAAAGTATCTCTCTAACAAATACTTCTTCTTGAATAACCGCTCAAACCCACTCCAAGTCAAATCCTTCTCATGAATACAATATATGACATTCTTCACATCTTCCCACCAAATGTCTGCTTTACCTTTGGGTCTATATGTAGCCACTCTAGCTTTCATGTTCTTTGAATAGTCATGCAATGTGAAGAATTTCCTTACGCCAAGTAACCATGCCTCTGCATCATGCGGTTTCTTCATATCTCCCTCAAATGTTGGTGGTTTTTCTTTCTTAAACTCACCTGGAAAATGTCCCCTATCACTCCTCTTGTAAGGATGATAACGATGACGATCATGATTCATATCTGAATCAAAACTAGAATAATACCTGTGTCTATCCCCTCTCCTATCCAGAGTGTCCAATAATCTGCCATCTCTAATTGTGTCATCTCTATCTGACCTTTGACCACAATGTGACTGACTACCATATGTCCCATTAGTTATATCCTCCTGCTCATAGCTGATCCGACGTGGTCCCTGTGGCTACAAATATGAAAAACTCTGAAGTATCACTACATTTACCTCTTCTTGTTTCTCTTATGCCTGCATGCTTATGTCATTATCTATCGTACAACTCCTTATTTCTTCCTTTAAGATTCTCAGTGTAACTACCAAATCAGAAGAGTTCCCAACACCATATTGCTCTTCAGATTCATAGGGAGAGTCTTTGTAGTCAACCATCTTGCTAGCCATTTGATATTTCTTCCTGCAAGGTATATCATGTTAGCTAAACCAAATCACAATAAACCAACGTACCTTAGCGTAGCTCAAGGAGGATACCTTGTCTGCAAGATTAACAAATCAACGTGATACATGTACAACATAATCATGACAAGATATAGAAACTTAATACATAAGCATATGACCATGTAACCGTCATTCTAGCTAGGGTACAATCATCAATGCATGACCTTAACAACAACACACACCGCGACCTCATGCATGACAACAACCACTACATCGTTGTACACTTACCCACATGAAAACATGAGCATGCATAAGAAATACATAACCAACTACACATATGCATAAGCACACATGATCGAACATGAATGAATAATACTTGAAATCAAACATGTAAGGATGATACATGCAACCACACATACAAGAATGTAATCGAACATGCAAGATTGTAACCAAACATACTACAACGATACATGTAAGCGGCATAAATTGACATGTAACCATCCATACACTCATGGCATGCATCCCACAGTAAAACACATCAAATCTACATGACAACATCACTACCACCATGAACAACATCATGCAAATGCAACAAGCACACGTAATGCAAGTGTGAGAGACACACATGAAACTGACATGCATGCATGACCAACACATAGCCTAGCCAGTTCGAGGGGTGAACCATGCTCTGATACCACTCAGTAACACCCTCCTCCCACATCTACCCAAGCAACCAGCCAACCGAGGTAAACATGCGACGAGAGGCCATTACGATATGATTGGACCTCCTAATTCACGTTAAGGAATTGGAACCAATGGAAACACACCATACAGACATTCAACATCTGCTATAGGATCCTCAAGAACCAATCCAATACTTTAGGCAACTTGCCCTTGGGTCCCACTGAAGTTTTGGACAACTTAAGCCTTCGTCGCTCTCATGCTATAGGAATGACAATGTCTAGAAACCCAAAGTCGCTCTCACAGGCTTGCCTACCAAAATCCAGAGACTCATTTAGTTAGTGTTGTGCTAGCGTCCCTGAGATTTGAGCCACTTTTTTAGGCCCATAGCCCAGGTCACTGCCCAGAATTGAACCATCTCTTCAGAACAGTAAAATAACATGGAAATGAGAGTGCTAAAGAAAATAATTGTTTAAGACCTTGACTGGACCCCAACAAGCCATGATAGGCATTTCTTCAAACATATCATGAATATGTAATCTACAGGTGTAAAGAATAGTTCTGAGCATAGGGGTCTCATACTTAGCTGAGAATTTCTAAGAACCATTGATGCCTCAACACATCAAATTCCATTCCATCGATTAGGTCATAGATACATTTAGATACATTGATCATTCAATTAAAAGTAAAAGCATGATGAAATCTATACATGGTTGTTGTCATAAAATACATACATAACCAACATAATAGCAACATAAATACTCATTAAAGTACAACCATATAGACCACATATAATCCATCAAAATTCTCATAGAAATACAAGGAGAAATAACCTTTCATTAACGATGCCAAATCCAAACTCGGGATGGGATTTCCAAGTTCCACCCAACCGTAGAATGGTTGAGCCAAATCTCTCTTCATTCATTCACCCTCGTGCCATATTCCAAGCATGAATGTGGGATATCATAGAACACATCAATCAAAACTCATCCAGGGCTTCTATAGGCCATCCACCTCAACCCATCAAACAATAATTCCACCTCACAGACTAGTAACTCAACCCACCAAGGGCTTCCAAAGCGTTTGTCCAACCAAGGTTTCTAGGACTAGTAATTCAACCCAAGTTTTTAAAGGTTTCTAGAGTTTTTGTCCAACCAGGGCTTCCAAGAACTAATAACTCAACCCAAGGTAAGGAAACATGAGAAACAACCAAAAACAAACAATGAAGGTGAACCCACAATCACCATGGCTATCTAGGAAGTGAAAAGGATAGGAAATCCACCGTCGATCTAGGCAATCATCCATGCCAATGATAGCTCATGACCAAGAATCCACATGCATATGCCATGCATGCCAAAAACAGTGAAGAAATCATACATCCAACTCATTACCTGCAAGAAAATCTAATGTAGCTACTGATCTCAATTCCCTCTTGTGCTTTCATTCTCTTCCTTTGCCTTCTTGCTCCAAGAATCCAAGTATGCCACACCCACCAAGAGTGTTCCAATAAAACCCTAAGTCTCCAAGTATGAGAGAGAGAGAGAATAATGAGAGAGCTCTAAAACTAAATTGAGAAAAGGTTACCAACTGATCCTCAGAATTATTTTTATGAATGAGGCCTCTATTTTCTTCATTTTCCATTATTTTCCATCAATTTCCTTGTCACATGAAACTTGTGACCTTTCACCTCCTTTTTCTCCTAATTTCCATTATTTTCATAAATAATTGTGCCAAAAATGCCATTTTTCCTTTCCAAAGCCTTAGCCATTTCCTTTACCAATTTCCTTAGCCATAAAAAATCACAAGTGATCTCCATCACTAGTATTTTTCCCAACATTCAGCTTGGAATAAGTGTCCCATCATCCGTGGTTATTATTTTTCCTTTGTTTACTTTTATTACATGGAATTTTCACGAGGGCTTTTACAACCAGATCTTTCTCCATGGTCATTCACATGGGAGATGGGATTAGTACTAGAAATGTCTTTGTAGATTTCTTAACAACCATGACTAAAGTTTTGTCACACTTGAAATAAATTATGTTGACTACTCTATGAGCTCTTGCAAGAGTGATTCCTATATTTCTAAAGGGAAAATTCCCTCCCGTGATAGTCACATATGATGTTTGAGGGATTAATATATTTGTCAGATCAACATATAATTTATTCCAATGTTTGACTCATCTAATTTTTTTCCATTGCCTTTTGATCCCCCTCTTTCTTTCTGGATTCTTCTTCTTCTCATTTTTTCTTGGTCCTTTCTTCTTCAATGTTTCTTCCTAATTCCTTCCTTTTCCTTCCTTTTCTTTTTTATTTCTATTTTTGTAGCTTCTTCTTGGGATTTTTTCTTCTTCCTCAAAGCCTTTGTTTCTACTTCCAATATCTCACTTTCTTTCTTTTCTTTCTCACTCTAATATGAACCACATCCCATTTGAATACATTTTGTCATAATTCATGGTTCTATTAAAATATTCTTCATCGACATAGTTCTCAAATCGATATTCTCACATGTATTTGGAATATTGAAAATGATTACTTATGACCAATATGGGGTCATATATGTGGTATCATAGGTAAAAAAACTAGAATACTAACAAGATATCAAACTCTACTTGTGCTTCTTTCATTCCCCTAAATTCATATGAGCCTAAATAAAATGGCCTTGAAGGCCATGGTAGTTCATTCACTCTTAACAAGGCTTCTATGAATCCATTTACCACCTAGTAAGCAATCTCTTGAAGCACCAATTTTTCTAGGTCAAATATAGGTAGTAGGTGGGTGGCTTCATGGTACCATAAATTCTCATATACATTCCATTATCTTGTACATACTAATCTTCAACTTTTCTAATGATTTGCATGGCCTTTCCTAACATGCAAGGCATTGGGGTGACAAAAAACAACCCATAGAGGGGAATAAGAAACAATGGTATCTTTTGGAATATGGTATGTGGCATTTGTGTTCCTAGAGATCTTTGTAGAAGATATGAATGGGAGGCTCTATAGGAGAACACTTCCATCTCATGTTTGGGAAGGAATGCAAAACACACATGACATATAGTAGATAACAAGACATGTGGAATTGGGGTTGTTCCCCTAGAACCTCCACATTTATTATGTGCTATAATTTGGTTGATAATATGTCTCCCTAGTTGAATTAATGCCCCATACTAGTAACAATGTCTATGATGGGGACCAAATCCTCCTAAAAATTCTTGGCATCTGATTTTCCATATAGATTGTGAGCATAACTACCACAAGTTCTAATAAGATTTCGGAGTATTCCCCTAAAGGTCTAAACTTGAAATTCTTCCCTTTAGTCCACCACTTTTTCATTAAGTCATTGGAATTTGATTTAAATGACTTGAGCCAACAATAATTTAGGTATATCTCCTCAACTAGAATGTTACATTAGGTGAAAATAATAGAGGGGATAAAAGAAGATAGTGTCTTTCCATTCTCATATTTTATTGTCATATTTTGTATATATGCACTTATAATCTAGGAAATACCCTTTGAGCATGGGAAAATTTACGGGTGCGATTCCACTTTGTACAACCATGATCACTTGATGGTTTGGTAAACACATAGGTTTGGATCATTTGGATATAAAGGTAGGAATTCCTCTTTTTGGATATTTGATAGATATTAAGTCAATTTGTAAGATATATATTGGTCAATGACATGATAAGTGCCATAAAAAATTGGACATGGGATGTTGAAAATTGTTTGTTCTTCTTCACTACTAGAGGGTATCTCAATGATAGGTTCCTTCCCGATTTTCTAATAGATAGCCATGACTGTAATCCACCTATATTGAAAACATAACCCTTTAACATGGTTGTAATATCAAAATAATTTCTTATATCATGTTGTTTAGTGTTATTTCATTTAAAGCTTTCCTAGATCTTTTGAGAACAATTTATGGTGAACCTGGTTTTCAAAGTTGTAGTTTGAAATAGTGCCATGGAATATGGACATTGAAGTTCGAAGAATGTTAGCAATCGTATAATGAAAACATATAAAAAAATGTTTCACAAGGTGTGCGAGGCTGGGTTTCTCTAAATATTCCATTTACTCTAGTGAGACAACTGTGGTACTCTAGGAAAATGATGGTCAATGTATTGTAGGGAGAAGTTATTTTTCTAGTGACATGTCACCAGAGAAAGTGACTTTCAAGGTTCCATATTGCTTGAAAATTTTCATTTTCTAGTTACATTTTACCAAATAAACAACTTTTCTAAGCACCTTTTTTGCTAAAAAATCTCTTTCTTTGGTCAAAGAGAGGATAGAAGGAATGAGGTCTCGAAAAAATAACTTGTATATACTTCATGGTAGAAGTTGAGTAGCATTTTACAAGTAGAAGTTCTTTTTCTTGCACAATGTTATTGATAAAATAACCTTTTCATATACTATATCACCAAGGTTTTTTTTTTTATCTTTTTGGGTGCTATGTCATTGAGAAAATGACTTTCTCTTAGTATTGTGTCATTGATAAAATATCCTTTTTGGTGAATTAATGAAATATAATATAAGGAAAATTTTCCAGATAAGTTGAGGAAAATAGGCCCATTAATCATCAAATCAAAAGCCAAAAGTTATGTGAGTTCAATAACAATCAACATAGTAAGAGTGTGACTTCCTCTTGCAATTAAAAATAGATCCAAGAATGATTCCAAGGAAGGCCCCTATATTATTTTGATCTTGTCATAGAGAAAAGTATTTTAAAAAAATATCCAAAATAAAAATAGTAAAGAAAGGTGTTGTTTCCATCACAATTGTTCCCTCATATCAACAAATTATCTACATACAATAAAAGTTATACAACAACTTTGCCAATTTTCTTGAAAAATAGAGTTACATCATCAAGATTAAAGTGCTTGAAATTCATTTTAAGAATATGCGTAGTTAGCATTCATACTGGGCTCATGATGCTTGTTTGAGGCCATATAAGGATTTGATGAGTTTACATACTTTCGGTTCTTGTCCTTTCACAAAAAATCCTTTTCGCTGAGACATCAATACATTTTGTTTCAAGTATTCTTTCAATAAAGGAGTCTTCACATCCATTTGATGAACTTTCCATCCATTTTGTGTTGCCAACGCAAAGAGAGTATAGATGGTAGCCCATTTTTCTATGGGTCTCCTCACAATCAATGCTTTCTGTCTATGCAAATCATTTTTCCATGAACCTCACTTTGTGCTTGTCAAGTGACCCATCTAATTTATACTTATCTTATAGAAACACTTGCATCCAATTGACTTGGTTTCAAAGGGAGGGTCCACCAACTTCTATGTCCCATTCTTGATGATAGGATTATACTCCTTTTTCATTGCTTCTTTCCATTCATTGTGAGAAGGATATTATTCAAAGGAAGTTATAAATTAAATTTACAATCATATGAAGCATCCATATAATCTACATCATTTGAATATAAATTATCTACAACACCTCCATCTTGTCTAGTGGAACATTTGGATCCTATCTTTCCAATCTCATTAAGATGAACACTTTCAAGTATCTTGTTGATCCACTTTTGTGGACCTTATTTAGATGGTTTAGATTACTCCAACTAATTGAGATGTTTTTGATTCAATGCTCAACCTTTCAATCCTCTTAATCACATTGTCCAATATGGATGGATCTTCCTAATCTAATAAAGTGGATGAAACTTCACGTGGGGAAAATGGTGTTTCGAAAGGAGATTCTAGATTTTGATATAAGATAGGGATCCCCCCTCAATATGTAAAATCTCATCATCAAATTCATGGTATGTCTTTACATAGTGAATCTATGCAAATGATTAAGCTCTCACTCAATAGTTTTGTCATTCTTGGAAGATTCAAGAAAAACGACATCTCTGGAAAGAATAATATTCTTATTTACCTCATCATAAACGTGATATGCCTTGGTGGTATTTGAGTACCAAAATATGATGCAATTTTGACTCATTACTTCAAACTTGTTTCCTTTCTCCATAGGAATCAAGGCCAAGTAGGTGGAACCAAAGACCTTAAGATGCCTCACGAAAGGAATGAAACAATACCACATTTCACATGGATTTTTATTTCCAAGAGAATGAGAAGGACACATGTTTTTACATATACTACACATAGAACTGCATTAACCTAAAGCATCCACTTTACATTTTTTAAAAACATCATGGAATGAACCATATTTAAGATAGTCCTCTTCATCCTTCTAGTTATACCATTATGTTGAGGATTGTATGGAACCACACATTGATATTGAATCCCATGCTTGCAAATATAGTTTTCAAATTCATTAGATATATATTATCCTCCATTATTAGCATGAAGATATCTAATATGTGGTTGTGCTTCATTTTGAATCCATACATGAAATAATTTAAAAGTTTCAAAAGATTGAGATAAATCCTAAGCCTTTATATTTTAAAAAGTGCACCCAAATCATCCTAGTGTAATCACCAATTAAAAGGAATGATTTATTCATTACCATTATCAAATGGAACAAGCATGGGACCACACAAATTAGAATTTATCAGTGCACTTTTTCTACATGTGCTGGAAGTGGAATCATGGAAGGGTTGTTTTCTATGTTGTCCAATGACACAAGCATAACATTTGCTTCAATTTTGTAGGAATAGTAGGAAAAACAATCATTATTTTTCAACAAATGAAGGCTATAATAATTAATATGTCCAAATGTAGTATGCCATAGAAGAATATATGGAAATGTACCTTCATTATGGTGAGAGAGGTATGAAGGATTGTATGCTTGCATAGATTTCCATTTCAACTTCAACAATCTTTCATCCTCCACTCTAGTCATTGATCCAAATTAGATCCTTGAACACTCTCTAAGTTTTCATGAACTCTTAAAAATCATGTAAGGGATAACAAGTCTTATAAAGATCAAACTTATCAAAGATACCCTCGTAACAGTTGCAATTTGTAACTAGCATGGAGCAACGAGGACCGTTAGTCAAGCACGTAGACCGTCGGCCGATGGTAACGTGCGCTGTTGCGAATTAGCAAATTCGGAGGTCATTTCAAGAAATGGGGGTAGTTTCTGATATGAGATTAGTGACAAGCCTCGAGCACCTGGACCTGAAATAATTATAAAACATGAAAAATAATGCCTCGGTTCCAACGGAGCAGGATTCCACAAAACCGACAGGATATCAGAAGGGCTTTGAGCAGTAAGTGGTTTCAACCGAGTTCCGCCCGCTGCCATACAACGAGTGCCACACGTATGGTAGAAGAGAGAGAGAATCATTCACATCGGATGGGTAACCAACGTGCTACTTAGCCGCCCAATATGAGTGATGACCGTAGGATCTGGGGCCCCCAGATCAACGACAAAGATGCGTTTCGATTGACGACCGGATTTGACGGGGTCAACAGGCGAAATTGTAAAGGATTTGAAGTCTGATATGGATGATGCATTGGCAGAGATTCATGTTTCGCGTGCATTCTTGGAGTTAACAGATTAAATGGTCATTTCAAAAACGTCCAAGAGAACTGACACTCAGTTTGTTATGAAATAGGTGGCCACCTCCCTGTGAGGCATTATGCAGTGATGACTACGTAGAATAGAGGGATTCAAACAGACAGAGGCAGAGGAACCAGCAAGTCGAGAAGCGAAAACAAACAGTCAGGAGAATATTGGCTTTAAAGCCACGAACTAACAAAGAGAGCAGTAAGCAGGAGAGAGGCAGTAAGCCAGAAACAAAGCAGAAAGCAGAGAGAAGAAGTCGAGATGACCTGCAGAGCAAAGGCAGCATCGAGCCAGAGTTAGGACAGAGTCAGAGAGAGTCAGAGAGTCTGTGTACTCCAGAGACGACTTGAGAGGTTCAAGTGAACTCCTCTGTATATGTCTGTCATGTATGAGTCTCAGATTGGGCTCATACCACTGTGACCAATAGAGGTCTAGAGTCAGTAAAGAGAGTCTGTGTACTCCAGAGACTTGGGGGATCCAAGTACAGTCTTGCTGATTTTATATATGCTGTGTGAGACTCAAATTAAGCTCACTGTTGTAAAAACTCTACTTTGAAAACATAATAGAGATGCCACCATTAAGGCTGGACTGGGAGACGTAGCTCAGGAGTATTGGGTGAACTCCTTATTAAACTTATTGTGTTTATATGTTTTCCTATTATGTTTTCTTTAACTGCTTCATTGCTTGTGTACTTCACAATCTTATCTATCTGTTGCATAAAGTAACATAGGCACATCCATGCACATGAGTCTATAATACCTTATTTAATTGACTTAGATCAAATTCTAGATCAAGTGGTATCAGAGCTCTAGGTTACTAAGGTTAGACAAGCTTGTGCTGGATTTTGTTGTTGAATGCTAACTAGGAAGAAGCTCAAATTAGGAGAAGGAGAGTTGATTGAAGCTAACCCAGGAATTGGAAGAGTATATCCTAAGAGGAAAATGGTAGAGGAAATTCCCTTGGAATCAGACTCCCAATTCATGGATAGTTTCATGACCATGAGAGCCATCGTAGAGGAAATGTATAGAGAATTTAAGAAAGGTAGAGATGAAGATTCATCAAACTCCAAACAAGATAAAGGAGCAGAAGAATCTCTCCTCAATGACCATTCTAAAGGCAAAGGGAAAGAATAAAAACTTCACACACCTCCTGATAGTCCTGAAAATAAAAAGAAGAAAGCATCTTTAATTAATTTAGCTGTTAAATTTGTTTTGCCAATATATGATGGAGAGTTGAATGAAGAGAAGCTGGATAATTGGATTAGATAGATTGATGTATATTGCAGGGTGTAGAGCATTGACTCAGACAAAAGTAAGATTCAGCTTGTCAGCCTACGCCTTGGAGGAACTGCCTTGGTATGGTGGGAAGGCAGAACACAAGCTGACATGAAGAAGCATGGTAAAATTCTTTCTGTTTGGAGTGAATTTGTTTTTGCGATTAAAAAGAAATTCTATCCACCAGCTTACATGCAACAAGCTATGATGATTTGGCAAACTCTTCGCCAATTGAGAGGGAAAAGTATACAAAGTTACACCCAAGAATTTAGAAAAATAGGTTTGATTCTAGAATTTTTTTTAGACTCACTTGAAACTCTGCTGAAGTATATAGGTGGTCTACACAACTATTTAAAGCACACCATTCTCATTTTTAATCCCTCTAGCATAGATGAGGTATCTGTTTAGGCTACACATCTAGAGGCTAGAGGCAAGAATGTGAACCCAGAAGTCGGGGGATCATCAAAACCCACTGCAAGCAAAAGCAAGGAAAAGAGAAAACAGAAATGGAAAGAGAGGAAGAAAAATATTGTACAAAAGGCCAAATCTTCATGCACTCACTGCAAGAAGGATGTGCATGACGATGAACACTGCTGGATTCTACATTTGGAGCTAAAGCCCAAGAAGTACGATGGCAAAAAGAAGAAGGCTGCTGCAACTATTTAGAAGGATTTGGGGTCAGACTCAGGGGATGAAACAACAATCACAACCATAGGTATAAAAGGTAAAAATTCTGAAGCATTTACTAGTAATTCTACACAATCTATTGATAATGAAGAAAATGAGAGGAAAAGACATGATATTTTCATATTAGAGTTATTTCCAAGCATCAAAAGATTGATACTTTGTTTGATAGTGGCTCACAAGTAAACTTAATTTCTGAAGCAATTGTAAAGAAGTGGGGATTACTAACCACACCTCACAAGAAGCCATATCCATTGGGTTGGGTATGTGATAAAGCAAAGATACAAGTGACTAGAGAATGTAAACTTAGGTTTTCTTTTGGGTCAGCATTTGTAGATGAGGTTGAGTTAGATATAGTTCCCTTGGATATATGTGGAATTGTCTTAGGAAGTCCTTACTTGTACGATAGAAAAACCATTTTCTATAGAGCAGAAAACAAGTATCAACTCATTAAAGATGGAATTGAATATATTGTAAGAGCTCGTAAACTCAATAATAATTATACTCTCATAAACTCAGGGCACATGAAAAGAATTGTAAATTCATGCAATTTTTTTTTTTACTGATGGTTGTAAAGAAAAAGAAACCTGATAAAACCAATGTATTTGAGGGATGTAATGTTGAATAGCAAGCTGATTTAGAAAAAGTTGTTTCAGAATATTATATACTATTTCAAGAACCTAAAGGTTTGCCACCCAAAAAGGAAATAGTACATGATATTAACTTGCAGCAAGATGCTCCATTGCCTAACATCGGAATGTACAGGTTGTCCACTTTAGAGAACGTAGAAATAAAGAAGCAGGTACATGAGCTGCTCAAGAAAGGGTTCATAAGATCTAGCACATCACCATGTGGGTCTCCAATTGTCTCGGTGAGAAAGAAAGATGGTTCATGGAGAATGTGCATTGATTACCAAGCACTGAATAAGATAACGACAAAAAATCGTTATCCCCTTCTGTTAGCCTCCTATACCAATAGGTTTTCATCTCTCATGATTGACAGTGGAAGTGCCAAAAATGTTCACCTTCCATGCTGCTAAGGTTCCATTTTTTGTGAAAGAAGCAGACAATTAAAAAATGTAAAGAGGGTATGCCTTAAAAGAAAAATCAAAAGGCAAGAAAATCAATTGGTCAAAGAAAAAATAAAAGAAATGAACCCCAAACAAGGACCATGAAAGTGGCTAGTCCAAATGGCCACTACTACTTTGATGGGTGGTCCAACAGCTCAAGCTGGGCCTCACCATGTTTTGAATTACATGTTGTAGACTAGAGAGGAAGTACCTGTTCAAACAGTTCAAGCTTGACAGATGACTAGGTGGATAGAGAAAGAAAGGAGCCCAACTGCTTAATCTGGGCCCTTGGAAGTCATAAGGGTAGAATTAGATAGGAGGGAAGCAAAAAGAAAAGAGAATTATCAGGGTTTGCAAGGCCAAGTGCACCCATCCAAAGGAAGAAAAAATGTTAGGCATATTAGGCAGGGTAGGCAGTTGAAGGTTGCAGAAGGCAAGATCTAAGCATATCACATGGGAAAAAGCACAATGTTGTCACCAGTAGGAGAAAGGCAAGAGCAATGGCCTATGTGGCAAACTACTAAACCATCACTAACTTCCCTCACCCCTTCAAAAGTTTCTTACTAACCTCCCCATGAGCACCTCAGGATCTGCCTGATCAGTCCTCCTTAGACTCTTCATTTGTGCAAATTTCATGTAGAAGTGACTTCTCTCTTTGAAAAGAAGCCACATTTCTTGTGTAAAAATTCTTTTCATTTTGATCTACTCCCTAAACTAAGTTTATTTCCTAAAAGCTTAGTTTCTGTCACTTCCCATTCATATTTCCCTCCAAAACTAACTACTAACTCTATCTACACTAAATCCCCTATGTTCCCCTTTCCCTATTACTATAACACCATGGTGTATAAACCCCAAGCAATGTATAAATATCCCCCCTTTTTAGCATTATAGCTAAATAACACTTCTAAGGGAGACATTAGTCCACCAGGGACTATAGTCAACCCTGCTTTGGGATTACCCTAACCTCTGGTTAGAGCAATAACCTATACTAAACCCTCATTTTCCATTTTTTCCGAAAAAATTCATAAAAACCCCCTCTTCCCCTCTCAAACCCAATATTCGTATGTTTTTATAAACCCGACAGTATAACCCGCATACCCCAAACCCACAAAAAACCCCCTAACCAAAGTTTTAAACCCAAAAACATTTAAATGAATATTTTATTGGCCGGCGGGGCCCCCCCAAACTTGCACGATGGGTCGGGGCGCCCGCCAGCCCTTGATCTCCCGCCCCACTATGATCCAACCGTGGGCGGTCTTTTTCAGATCTGAACCCGCCGTGCTTTAACGTCCGGGGAGCGGGTGGTTTTGGCCCCCGTACACTGGACGCGTGGCAGTCGGCGGGGGTGTTCGGAGCCCCTCTCCCCGATACCGCCTTCTCCCAAAAGCGGTGTGGGGAGACCGCTTACCGCTTTCCCCGATACCGCCTCCCCTGTCACGTCGGTCCTACGTCGCTATGACGTCATACCCTCGGCCCCGCTACCGCGCCCCGTGGCCCTCCACGTAACCTTGCCACCCCACACATCCGCCACCGTGTCCTGCCATGCTGGCCTCCAGCTCAGCACCCACGTCACCCTCCGTACCCGGGCCCGCCATGACGTCATGCTGACGTCATTGGCGGAAAAGCGCCAATGACCCATATTTTCCAAATTTATCGTTAAAAACGCGCTATTTGGCCGTTTTATGTCATTTTCGTTGGAAACAAAGAAGAGTCGTTTTATCTGTTCACTGTAAGAATTTCCGCCAAGCCGCGAATTTATAGCTTCAGACGCCGCCACTCACCAAATCAAGTGTGTTCTTCATCCACTGTTCAACTCGGCAGCTCTCGGCGTCGTTTATCCAGGTATTTGCCCAAATTCACCTGTTTTACCCATATTTATGCCATTTCTCTGCAAATTGTCCATAAAACACTTGCTAATTCCCAAAGTAAAGGTTGTCTCTTGGTCAATTCTGGACTTAAGCAACCTACATTGCCCCCTGCTCCAAAATTTGATGTTAAAACAATAATTCGCGGTCTTAACTTGCAAATTCGTCCTCAAGCTGCCCGGCATTGTTCCCTTTTGCCGAGTTCAGGCTTGAACAGCTACATTTCACCAATTTTAGTCCTGCCCACCCTCTGCATTTCATCCTCGTTGTTCACAAATCCTGTGAATTTTCCAAAGCAGAGCAGAGGCAAGCCTGCCTAGCCAGCCTGTTCCTTTTTGAAGAATACATCCAGCATCATCTACATTCAAACTGCCAATTGACCTCTAGAAAGGCCTTGCAAGCAATTATAATTACCTTGTAACATTCAGAAATTACATAATGGCTGCTCCTGCACCCACAGCTCTCAGTGTTTTCCCCATGAATCCACCAAATAAAGAGCTTGAGTCCCTGCCTCTTGCTGACAGGGATTACCTCATCCAAGACTTTGTGGGTGATAGGAACCATTTGCAGACCTTCAGGGAATTGAGAGATGACTATTTGAATGGCAAGGATACATATGGGATATGGGAATCAAATCTGCCATATTACTTTCTCCCATCTGTTAAAATTTTTCCAGAGATTATTCGCCTATGTGCTTAGAATTATGATGCAAATCACAGAGCTGTCAAGTCTCCATCTGGGAGCATCCTCTTTCACATTAATGCTGAGTCCATCAACCAGATGCTCAACTTCAAACAAACTCAGCTGTTGTTTCCTTTCTCCATGAACTATCTGCTGGATACAGGTGCCAAGATGTCCACTGCTGACATTCAGAAGATCACCCAGACATTTATGAGGCCTGACCGCCAGCCCACAGGGCCACCTCCCTACTTATATGTCCACTTTACTGATATAGGCAAACTTCTGCTGGACATGATTTCATATGTGTTGGGCTATAAAACCAGTGAATTTGTTGATGAGACAGTGCTGGTATTACTAGCTGCTTATAGCCCAGGCCAACCTCCTGCCTACAAATATAATTTTGCTAAATTCATAGCCAACAAGATACATGAGCAGCTTTTCAAAGTAGACAGGGAGGGCATTTTCAAATACTCATCATACATCTACCATTTGTTCATGTATTACCAGTCCGAGGCCTTTCAATGCTCCATCAAAAAGCTGGACTCTAAGGGGGAAAGAAGGTCTGTCATCTTCTGGACATCAGTTTATCACCAAGTCCAAGATTCACCATACTCATACTGTGAATTTATCGATGAGTTTGTCTACCCAGTCTCTTGCTTGTTGATGAGGTCCCCTCCTCCCAGAGTGTCATTTGAAATACAGAAAACCCTGCAGCTCTCTAAAAATTATAAAATAGGTGATTGGTACCTATATCAAGATCATACAGTCATCAGAATTTATGGCTGTGAGCTCTGTCCATACAGGCTCCCAAAATATGTGCCAATGAGACTGTTTGCCTTGGAGTACTATAGACATCTCATTCACTCTGACCTCACCCACTTCCACAGTGCTAAAAATAAAGCCCATCTCAAGTTTAAGCACCATCTGGGCCCCTTCATCATGAATAAAAAAGAAGGATGGCAAGATGCTGAGCAAATCCTCAAAGACAAGTACAAGCTCTCAAAAAGCTTCCGGTGGGTCCCTTATGACCCTGAAGGCTTCATCTGTGCTAGGAGGGTCAAGTACAGGCTGCTAGGCTATGAGCACTGTAAATTTCCACATATTGGACAGTATGCCAATCAGCAAGAATGGCTGCAAGATACTTTAATTGAAAACCTAATTGAAGAAGAGATAATGCAAAAGAATGTCAAGGATTTGGAAAAAACTCTTGACTTGGATTCTGTGCAGCAGGTAATCTTCAAGCAACCACATCCAGTGGGAGAAGGGACTTCAACTACAACTACTGCACCAGCCACCCAAGCGCCATCTACAGCAGCATCAGGTACAGATAAGGGTAAAGGAATAATGGGTGCTGAAGAGGAAACAATAAAAGAACAGCCTGCCTCCTCAATTGGGCAACAACAAGAGCAGACCCCTACACTGCAAACTGAACAAACAACAACCCCTATTTTGCAGACTCCAGCACATGAGGAGAGGGGTAAGAAAAGAGACAGAGAAGAGTCCACTCCTGCTAGTGGATCCTCCCAGAAACCTGAGGCCAAGAGGCAAAAGGTTGACTCCCCAGTAATAGAAGAAATAAGTGAAGAAGTCCTTGACAGTCCAAGGAAAGAAGGGGGAGACAGCCAGCAAACGGGTACAAGCCCCTTTCAGTAGGAGCAGGGATTACAGCTTGGTTTGGAGGTGTCCTCCTCCTCTCAGCAGAGCAAGAAGCCTTCAAGAACTAAGGCTTCTTTCAAACAAATAAAGGCACAGAATGATTTGCTAAGAATAGAAGTATACAAACAGTTTCTCAAAGCTACACCAACCAAGCAAGAAAGATTGATGTCTGTATATGACATACAAGAGGAGAAAATGATCCTCAGCCACTTCAAACCTAAGGTGCCGCAGCCTAAATCAGCTGCAGATTTTGTAAGAACAAGGGTGGAAGTCATGGCAAAAGACATTCACCCCATGGACCAAATTGAACTCCACAAACAAACTGGAGAAATGGTCTATGCCACATTGGTGGACAGGGCCACAATGGCCCATGAATTAAAAGAATCATTGAAGAATACCAACATTCAGTTGGATTTTGAGAGAATGTCCTCCATGGCCAAAGACAACAGGATCAAATCATTAGAGGACATCATTATAGACCTAGGACATGATCCTAAGGACCCAAAGGGCATGAGGGCCCTCATGAAGAAAAAAGAAGATGATCTTAATGCATTGAAGAAAAGGTTAAAGTTGCTGCCCACCGAGCACCCCCAAACAACAGAATTACAGAAGGAAAAGGAGGCCGATGAGAAACTTGATCTAATAATGTAGCTCAATCAAAAGGTCCTTGATTTGGAAAAGGAGCTAGAAGGGGCACTACAAGACAAGCAAGGAGAATCCACATCCCAAGCTCCTCCAACTACTTCAACCACCGCAACAACTACAGAGGCAGCAGTAGCCCCTGTACCAACTACAGCAACAACAGAAGCAGCAGCAACTACAACAGATCCAGAGTCCAGCTTAAACTTGGAAGATTTGACAAAGGCTATCAAAGAGCTGGAGCTCCAAGCTACTGAGATAAAAGAGGCCAAGGAAAAATTGGCAGAACTAGAGGCCAAATATGACAAGTCCAAGATGACTGTAGCTAAGCAGTCTAGAGAAATTAAGGCCCTGAAAGACAAAATAAAGTTCTTAGAAAAGGAGCTCAAGCTAGAAAGTGCTCTGGCAGAAATAAAGAGAATTTTGTGGGCCCGGATTGACCAATCCATTACTAGACAATGGAAGTCAATCAAGACTGTGCATGAACAAATGGAATTAATTGGCAAAGCACAAATCGAGATCCAGAAAGCCAGAACAGTACTGGGGAATAGGCCTGAGCAGGCCAATAGAATGATACACTTTTTGAACAATCAGACCTAGGAGGAGCTAGCAGCCATCAACATTGTTAACAGAACAGAGGCTGTCCTTACGGCTAAGAAGGTGCTGACTCTCAGAAATTATGTACAGACTGTAGAGAGAAAATTCCATGAAATATAGGCTGAGGTGGATGAATACAAGCTCAAAATGGGAGCACTGCAAGGAAAGGGATTGCCTAGCCTACTAACCAGCACGGGAAGACTGCTCCCCCGTGAGCAATATGTTGCCAGGATGGCAACTTTTATTGAAAATCATATCACTGCATCTGCCAGTACTTCTAAGGAAGCAGGGCCTCCAACAGGGCAGGGCCTTCTTGACAAACTTGAAAATCTATTTTTTATTGAAAATGAAATCCACCACCTTTTTGAGGTTCCTCCTAATTTTTATAGATATACAGAGGCAGATGAAACATTGGTGAAAATTTGAAGGCACCAGCTGCCCAAAGAGGATTGTTGGCAGGCAATGCTGCAAATTCTACCTCAGTGATCTCAGTTGATCAATCCTAGTCAGCCTCCACTTAGCAAAGAGCAAAAGGCAAAATGAAGACAACACATTAGGCAGCCGAAAGGGTGACTCGGCATATAGACAGCGACAGCAAGCCAAAAGGATAAGAAATGCGCAATTTTTGGGCAGCGCATCTTCATCCGACTCCAACGGTCACAAAGTCAACATTCTCTGACCATTTTGGACAGCTAAGGCACTGAGGAGTTACCACAACATTTAATTTCTCAGCTACAATGCTCTAGGAGTTGGCACAATATTAATGAGCCATTAACTCATTTGTTAGATATTTTCTGATGTAAATTTTGTATATATACCTCCCCTGGCAACGTATTAGGGGTTGGTGATTTTCATTCTGAGGAAAATGTATTGTATATTTTCAGATAATCTAATGCAAAGAGGCTGGAAAAACTCAGTGATTTCCTGAATGTTTGATGTCTTGGTGATGCTATGCGTGCTGTTGCAGAATTCCTGTGCTGTCTAATGGAACAATAAGTTTTCTCAATCTATGTTTTGTCTTCTTATGTTTGTTTGAATCATACACATGTTTCACTAATCTAACAGTAGAGAAAAGGAATAGTACAAGAAATGTTTGGATACACCTTGTGCTCAATCTCTATTGCTGAAAATGTTTTCTTCAGAATTGATCATGAACATGAATTCTTAATTGCTCATGTTTTCATTAATTCTATAAATATGAATGTTATATAGAAATTCTTCACTGCTTCTAAATAATATTCCCACTGTTCTCCATATCAGTTTGTTGAAAGATCCTTAATTGCCTTTCATGCCCTGATTACATCACCCCAATCACAGATTTAAAGAATTGTTTCTTAGACACTTATCTGGCTCTGCAGCATCACTATTGTATCAGCACAGACATATCAAGCAAGTTAAGCATCACTGACTCCATGCCCAATGGCTTAGAACACCCTGGTAATCATATATATATCTTGACTGAAGTCACCATCCAGCAAACTTCAAAATAAAACCTTGAGCATCATAACTAGCCTAAAATATCATACCAACAAAGTTAAATCATAAAGAGAGAGCCCTCTCTGGTCATAGGTAGGCTAGAACTTGTGACTCAAAGATTGGTTAGTGGTTACCTCGGCCGTATTCCCTTGGGAGTCAAAGGGAACAACCTGAGTGATAACATAATTGGTGACTCCACTGGGGACAGAGCGTATTTTTCAACTGCTGTCTGTTTTTAGACAGTGGTTCCAAAAGCTTGAGCAGTCCCTTAAAATAGTTCTAAAAAATATCCTCAAAAATACCAAAAACAAGTTCAGAAGCTGGCTCCTAAGAAGAGAACTAGGCACACCAGGTCAAATCTTGACCCAAATCCCCCACCTGTTTTCGAAAATCCAAATTTGATCCATAAAATTCTTAGGAACCAGAAGGAACCCGAACAATCCCCTGAAACTAGCCCTGAGGCAGTTCAACAAAGTTTTATTCCAACCCCTTCTAAGCCAGCCGTTCACCTCCATACAACTCATTCCTCCCCCTCTTCATCATCCACTTCACAAAACATATTGTCTACAACCAACACACAAACTGTTGTTGCTGTCCCAGTTGTTCCCCTTCTACCAGTTGTCTCACTTATCCCACCAAATATGGCTAATCGTTATGCACCCCTTCAGTTGCCTGGCAATCCTGGGGCCATGCCTCAGGATTACCAAGGCAAAATTACTTATTTTGATGGAACCAGTACGTACACTGCCTTACAGCATACTAAGAAAATGCAAGACTACTTTGAGAACTATGAAATAGATGATGATGATGTAAGGATGAAAATCTTTGTCCAAAGTTTAACAGGTGAAGTAAGAACCTGGTTCAGGGCACTGGCTGCACATTCTATAGCTGATTCAGGTGCCCTTTATCAGTCCTTCCTCAACAGATGGGAAAAGAAAAAGGACCCTCTGCACATTTTATCTGAATATGATACCATAAAAAGAGACCCACATGAAGCTGTCTTGGACTATTGCACTAGATTCAACACTATTTATAATGCCATTCCTAAAAATCTTAGACCTCCACCTGATTTAGCATTGATTAAGTTCCCTGATGGATTTGATGCTGATATGGCATATCAACTAAGAGAAAGAGCCCCTGCAACTCTAGCAGACATGCAAAACATAGCTGTGAGTGTAGAGGCAAATCTAATTGCCAAAAGAAACCGGGCAAGGACTAAAAGGAGAACTACTTTCAAAGAAGAACCCTCATCATTTGAGCAAAAGCTAGATGCAATCATTAAAGGGATGGATAGACTTGGAGATAGGGTGGAAACCATAGAAAGAAAATCATCATGGGAAGGTCAAACAAGCAATATTAGAAACCCAAACTTCAGAAAGAATTAAAATCCTAATGTTGGAAGGACTGATCTTGACCAGCATGTCAGACCTCATTTCCAAGAGAATTATGCCGAGGCTTCAACATCTAGTGAACCTAATGAGGACCCTCACATCAATCTAATGGGTTTGGACAGTGAAAATTAAGTCTTTTTAACACAAGAAGACCAAGAGGTTTACAATGACAATCAATTCCACACTAAGTCAGGAGAATCTTTCAATTTTAAAGAAGGATATGATGCAGCTGTGTACGAGGTACACAAACAGTACAAACTAAGGAGTATAACAATAGATGTGCCTACACCCCTCAAACCAAAGGACAATAAACAACCAAAAAAGAAAAATGAAAACATTACTCTCCCCCAATCAGCTGGCAGCTCAAACTCACCTGCCACAAAAGTAACTGTGGAGGACATGTCAGAACAACAGTCCTCTCAAAATTAGCCAGGTCTACCCTATCCATTAAAGACAAAGGCAGATGCTCCCCTAGGAAACAAACATGGCACCAGTTTTACTCAAAATGGACCTAACTATGAGCAAAAGACACTCGATAACTCAGCTGAAAAGGAAAAATCTGTTGCACTGAATGCCAAAATTCAAATGGAAAAACCTTTCAACTTGGAAACAGAAATAAGTAAGCTAAAGATATTAGTTCCTCTTTTGGAATTAGCCAAACATGACATATACAGACAGTAGATCAATAAATCACTCCAAGTATCAGACAATAAAGATGTTGTGAATGTCCTAGATGACCAACCAGAGTTGCTGTTCGGACCTGAGGTTAATGGAAAAACAGAGAATGGAGGGGTACCACCCTTTTATGTCAGTCTAAACATTCATGATAAGGTCCTACATAATGCAATGTTCGATTCTGGGGCCTCACACAACTTAATGCCCAAATCTGTAATGGAAAAACTTGACTTGGATATCACAAGACCTTACAAGGATCTATTCTCATTTGATTCAAGCCAAGTCAGGTGTTTAGGCCTGATTAAAGACTTATGTGTCTCCCTGGTTCAATACCCAACCAAAACTATCTTGATGGATGTAGTGGTAGCTGACATACCCCCTAAGTATGGCATGCTCTTGTCCAGATCCTGGGGGGCCAAACTTCAAGGATCTCTGCAATTAGATATGTCCTATGCAACTATCTCAGTCTTTGGGCAGCCAAAGAGATTGTACCGGGAAACTTTGATGAAATATGTGGTAAGCAGTCAAGAGAAGCCCCAAAACTTTCCAATCTATTCAATACACTCAGACATGGATTCATTTATTCTCTACAATGCTGACATCTGTCACAAAGCTTATTCTGAACTATTAATGACAGTAGAGACCGAGGAGTTAGATGAGCAATGTGTTTGCAAAGACCAAGGGACCATGGGGATAGCTGATAAGAAGACAGAAGAAAATGATGTGCCTAGTAACTTGCAAGAAACCAACCTACCCATCATCCAACTTTCTAGTGATCCCAATCCAAATCTTGATCATGAAACTTTATGGTATCTAGAATTTGATGGCTCTGTAAACAAGCTAGGAGCTGGGGCAGGAGTATGGATCCACAATATGCACAATGACCAAGCTGAGGGCCATGCATACAGACTAAACTTTTGATGCACAAACAACATGGCTGAATATGAAGCCCTTCTGCTAGGTCTGAAACTCATAAAAAATCTAGGTGCAACCAAAATCTCAATCTTGGGAGATTCAGATCTGGTCATACAACAGATGAAGGGAAATTTCACCACAAATGATCTGAGGTTGAGAGCATACAAGGGGGCAGCTATTCAAATACTTGAGAGCTTCTCACAATCACAGTTGACTAAAATTTCCAGAGAACTCAATCTACATGCTCACAGCTTGGCAACTTTTGCCAGCACTTGTAAGTTGCCTTTCAAAACCAATCATACATTTACTGCTGAAATCAAACACAGACCTTCAGTTCCGGATAACATCAAGAATTGGCAAGTCTTCGAGAGTAACACTCAGATAAAAAACTTTCTCACTTTAAAGGAAGAATTTTCGGGCATGAACATTGACACTAGTACTAGAGATGATCAACCACAAATATGCACAGTTACACAGAAAATATCAGCTGAAACAGCTGATCTGGTTTTACATCCTACCACCTTTGACAATGAAACTATACGGGAGTTGAAACAATCAGATGAAGAGGAAATGGTTGAAGCAGAAGATGAGGTAATTGACCTAAAGGATAATTTTCTACCCATAGGTCTAACCCCTTTGGAGGATCTGTTCGATTCAAATGACATCTCAAGAAAACCAAAAATGCAACCATTGAACGCTGAAATAGAAGATTGTAACATTGGGACCCCTGAAAATCCAAAAATGATTAAGCTATCCAAAGCATTACCACCTGAACAGAAACTAAAATACATTGAGTTATTCAAAGAGTTTCAAGATGTTTTTGTCTGGAGCTATGAAGACCTTAAATCTTATGATACATCAGTTATCCAACACACTATCCCTCTAAAAGAAAATCAAAAGCCTTTCAAACAGAAGCTTAGGAGAGTCAATCCTGTCCTCCTCCCCCTTATTGAAAAGGAGGTCAAATGTATGTATGAAGCTGGGATCATTGCCCCAATTAGATTCTCAGAGTGGATCTCAAACCTTGTGCCTACTAGGAAGAAGACAGGGGAAATCAGACTGTGTGTTGACCTTAGGAATCTGAACAAAGTATCTCTCAAAGACCATTATCCCTTACCTAAAATGGACCACATCTTGCAAAGAGTAGTGGGAGCTGCTAGGATCTCTTTACTAGATGGTTTCTCAGGATTCAATCAGATTCTAGTACACCCGGATGATCAAGACAAAACTGCCTTCACTACACCTTGGGGAACCTTCAAATATGTCAAAATGCCTTTTGGACTTAAAAATGCAGGGGCCACATTCCAAAGAGCAATGGATATTTCTTTTTCCAAGGAAATTCATGACTTCCTAGTGGTCTATCTTGATGATCTAACTGCCTTTTCGAAATCAGATCAAGAACACTTAGAACACTTGAGGTAGGTTTTCACAATTTGTAGAAAGTATGGTATATCATTGAACCCAAAGAATTCACTATTTGGGCTAGAAGAAGGTAAACTTTTGGGGCATATAATCTCAAAATATGGAATCAGGATTGACCCAGACAGAATTCAAGCTATCCTACAAATACCACACCCAAGAAACATCAAAGAACTACAAAGCTTTCTAGGAAAGATCAACTTCTTAAGGAGGTTCATTCCCAATCTGGCTGAACTCATAAGACTGTTAAATAATATGCTGAAAAAGGATTCCAAGGTCAAATGGACCATGGAAGCTAGACAAGCCTTTGAGGATATCAAAAGAGCATTGACAAACACACCAGTCCTAACAAGCCCTAGATTTGACCAAGATTTTATCATTTTTTCTTTTGCATCTGAACATACAATTGCTGCTGTCCTATTACAAAAAGATGACCAAGGCTGTGAAAAACCTATTGCATTTTTTAGCAGAGCCCTTAGGGATGCTCCTTTGAAATATCAGATCATGGAAAAACAAGCCTATGCATTGGTAAAAGCCATCAAGGAATTCAGAATCTATATCCTTTACTCTCATATAATTGCCTATGTACCTAATGCAGTGGTCAAAGATATTCTAACCCAAGAAGGAATTGAGGGCAAGAGGGGCAAATGGATTGCCAATATCTTAGAATATGACATTGAGATTAAACCTACCAAACTGATAAAAGGACAAGGCCTAGCCAAACTAATGACTGAAACTAATTTTCAAGCCCTTAACATTAATGAACTGGATGACGAACAGGAGATGGCGACTCCACAGATCAACCAAGCCTTTATGAAATCTCCATGGCATGCTGATATATGTTTTGTATTATTAAACCTTCAAGCTCCTCTAGGGTTGTCCAGAACCAAGAAAAGGTTCTTGAAAATGAAAGCATCAAAGTTTTGTATTATTGACAATGTTTTATTTTGGAGAAATCATGAAGGAATATTACTGAATTGCTTAACAATAGAAGAAACTAACAATGTCCTCAAAGAATTTCATGCAGGTGACTGTGGAGGACACTTATATTGGAAGTCCACAGCTGATAAAATCCTAAGGGCTGGATTTTATTGGCCCTCCTTGTTTGCTGATGTAAAGAAATTTGTGATTTCTTGCCACAAATGCCAAATTTTTGAGGGCAAAAGGAAACTGCTACCTTTACCACTCAAACCAGTTTCAGCTGAGAGACCATTCCAGCAATGGGGTTTAGACTTCATTGGTGAAATTCACCCTTCATCCTCTGGCCAGCATAGGTGGATTCTCACTGCCACAGACTATTTTACCAAATGGATAGAGGCCATCCCTTGTAGGTAGGCCAATGACTCCATTATTATACAATTCCTAGAAACCAACATCTTGTCCAGGTTTGGCTGTCCAGACAAAATCATTATAGACAATGCTGCTGCTTTCAAGTCCAAGAAAATGATCAACTTTTGTCACAAGTATCACATGACCCTAGGTCATTCCACTGCCTATTATCCTCAAGGTAATGGCCTAGCCGAGTCTTCCAATAAAAGTCTCATCAACATCATTAAAAAAGTTTTGGAAGAAAACAAAAAGAATTGGCATAAAAAATTGGTAAATGCACTGTGGGCTGATAGACTGACCACCAAGAGATCAATTGGCATGAGTCCATATGAACCGGTTTATGGGCTAGAAGCAAATTTTCCTACATCTCTAGCAATTCCAGTGATCAAGTTGCTGCAAGAAATACAAGCTGAGCCAAATGACATTCAAAGAAGAATTAATCAAACAATTCATTTACAGCAAACAAGAGAAGAAGTCTATCAAAGAACCCAAGTTCTACAAGAAAAGCTCAAAAGAATATTTGACAAAAGAACCAAAGCTGAAGATTTCTTTATAGGAAACAAAGTGTTAAGATGAGATTCCAGAAGGGAGGACAAAGGCAAACATGGTAAGTTTGATTTTTTATGGAAAGAACCCTATGTCATCTATGCCATACAAGGAAACAACACTTATTTTCTAAGAAGTCTGGATGGCTCAAATACGGAGGAAGGCCCAGTTAATGGGAGAATGCTCAAGCATTATTTTGACTCCCTTTGATCAAACACTGAACAGGCATATATTGTACATAAATATTTTGTATTTCCAGTATTTTCAGTTACAGCAGATAAATAAAGCACCGAGTGCAGCATATTTTGAGAAGACCAGGGTGCTGCATTTTTCCCTTTTTTGAATATATGTGATCCTGGCATTTGGAAAGCAAAGAAAAACACAGGATAACTATCAAGTGATGAGGAGAAAGTCTGAGAAACAGGTAAAACAGATCTGCAAATTCACAGCAAATCAGCTCACTGGGTGCTGCCTGCAACTATCTAGGATCCTAGCCAATGGTCTCCAACAAACAGAGAAATTCAGCCTGCAGCAAGAAAGCAGAAACTCAGGCAATCTGACCTGTTGTTCTTGGCTTTTCACCTGGAAAAGCCATCCCCAAGTGGAGCCACTGTTAGCCTCCTATACCAATAGGTTTTCATCTCTCATGATTGACAGTGGAAGTGCCAAAAATGTTCACCTTCCATGCTGCTAAGGTTCCATTTTTGTGAAAGAAGCAGACAATTAAAAAATGTAAAGAGGGTATGCCTTAAAAGAAAAATCAAAAGGCAAGAAAATCGATTGGTCAAAGAAAAAATAAAAGAAATGAACCCCAAACAAGGACCATGAAAGTGGCTAGTCCAAAAGGCCACTACTACTTTGATGGGTGGTCCAACAGCTCAAGCTGGGCCTCACCATGTTTTGAATTACATGTTGTAGACTAGAGAGGAAGTACCTGTTCAAACAGTTCAAGCTTGACAGATGACTAGGTGGATAGAGAAAGAAAGGAGCCCAACTGCTTAATCTGGGCCCTTGGAAGTCATAAGGGTAGACTTAGATAGGAGGGAAGCAAAAAGAAAAGAGAATTATCAGGGTTTGAAAGGCCAAGTGCACCCATCCAAAGGAAGAAAAAATGTTAGGCATATTAGGCAGGGTAGGCAGTTGAAGGTTGCAGAAGGCAAGATCTAAGCATATCACATGGGAAAAAGCACAATGTTGTCACGAGCAGGAGAAAGGCAAGAGCAATGGCCTATGTGGCAAACTACTAAACCATCACTAACTTCCCTCATCCCCTTCAAAAGTTTCTTACTAACCTCCCCATGAGCACTGCAGGATCTGCCTGATCAGTCCTCCTTAGACTCTTCATTTGTACAAATTTCATGTCAGAAGTGACTTCTCTCTTTGAAAAGAAGCCACATTTCTTGTGTAAAAATTCTTTTCATTTTGATCTACTCCCTAACTAAGTTTATTTCCTAAAAGCTTAGTTTCTGTCACTTCCCATTCACATTTCCCTCCAAAACTAACTACTAACTCTATCTACACTAAATCCCCTATGTTCCCCTTTCCCTATTACTATAACACCATGGTGTATAAACCCCAAGCAATGTATAAATATCCCCCCTTTTTAGCATTATAGCTAAATAACACTTCTAAGGGAGACATTAGTCCACCAGGGACTATAGTCAACCCTGCTTTGGGATTACCCTAACCTATGGTTAGAGCAATAACCTATACTAAACCCTCATTTTCCCTTTTTTCCGAAAAAATTCATAAAAACCCCCTCTCCCCCTCTCAAACCCAATATTCGTATGTTTTTATAAACCCGACAGTCTAACCCGCATACCCCAAACCCACAAAAAATCCCCTAACCAAAGTTTTAAACCCAAAAACATTTAAATGAATATTTTATTGGCCGGCGGGCCCCCCCCAAACTTGCACGATGGGTCGGGGCGCTCGCCAGCCCTTCATCTCCTGCCCCACTGTGATCCAACGGTGGGCGGTCTTTTTCAGATCTGAACCCGCCGTGCTTTAACGTCCGGGGAGCGGGTGGTTTTGGCCCCCGTACACTGGACGTGTGGCAGCCGGTGGGGGTGTTCGGAGCCCCTCTCCCCGATACCGCCTTCTCCAAAAAGCGGTGCGGGGAGACCGCTTACCGCTTTCCCCGATACCGCCTACCCTGTCACGTCGGTCCTACGTCGCTATGACGTCATACCCTCGGCCCTGCTACCGCACCCCGTGGCCCTCCACGTAACCTTGCCACCCCACACATCCGCCACCGTGTCCTGCCATGCTGGCCTCCAGCTCAGCACCCACGTCACCCTCCGTACCCGGGCCCGCCATGACGTCATGCTGACGTCATTGGCAGAAAAGTGCCAATGACCCATATTTTCAAAATTTATCATTAAAAACGCGCTATTTGGCCGTTTTATGTCATTTTCGTTGGAAACAAAGAAGAGCCGTTTTATCTGTTCACTGTAAGAATTGCCGCCAAGCCGTGAATTTATAGCTTCAGACGCCGCCACTCACCAAATCAAGTGTGTTCTTCATCCACTGTTCAACTCGGCAGCTCTCGACGTCGTTTATCCAGGTATTTGCCCAAATTCACCTGTTTTACCCATATTTATGCCATTTCTCTGCAAATTGTCCATAAAACACCTGCTAATTCCCAAAGTAAAGGTTGTCTCTTGGTCAATTCTGGACTTAAGCAACCTACATTGCCACCTGCTCCAAAATTTGATGTTAAAACAATAATTCGCGGTCTTAACTTGCAAATTCGTCCTCAAGCTGCCCGACATTGTTCCCTTTTGCCGAGTGCAGGCTTGAACAGCTGCATTTCACCAATTTTAGTCCTGCCCGCCCTCTGCATTTCATCCTCGTTGTTCACAAATCCTGTGAATTTTCCAAAGCAGAGCAGAGGCAAGCCTGCCTAGCCAGCCTGTTCCTCTTTGAAGAATACATCCAGCATCATCTACATTCAAACTGCCAATTGACCTCTAGAAAAGCCTTGCAAGCAATTATACTTACCTTGTAACATTCAGAAATTACATAATGGCTGCTCCTGCACCCACAGCTCTCAGTGTTGCCCCCATGAATCCACCAAATAAAGAGCTTGAGTCCCTGCCTCTTGCTGACAGGGATTACCTCATCCAAGACTTTGTGGGTGATAGGAACCATTTGCAGACCTTCAGGGAATTAAGAGATGACTATTTGAATGGCAAGGATACATATGGGATATGGGAATCAAATCTGCCATATTACTTTCTCCCATCTGTTAACATTTTTCCAGAGATTATTCGCCTATGTGCTGAGAATTATGATGCAAATCACAGAGCTGTCAAGTCTCCATCTGGGAGCATCCTCTTTCACATTAATGCTGAGTCCATCAACCAGATGCTCAACTTCAAACAAACTCAGCTGTTGTTTCCTTTCTCCATGAACTATCTGCTGGATACAGGTGCCAAGATGTCCACTGCTGACATTCAGAAGATCACCCAGACATTTATGAGGCCTGACCGCCAGCCCACAGGGCCACCTCCCTACTTATATGTCCACTTTACTGATATAGGAAAACTTCTGCTGGACATGATTTCATATGTGTTGGGCTATAAAACCAGTGAATTTGTTGATGAGACGGCGCTGGTATTACTAGCTGCTTATAGCCCAGGCCAACCTCCTACCTACAAATATAGTTTTGCTAAATTCATAGCCAACAAGATACATGAGCAGCTTTTCAAAGTAGACAGGGAGGGCATTTTCAAATACTCATCATACATCTACCATTTGTTCATGTATTACCAGTTTGAGGCCTTTCAATGCTCCATCAAAAAGTTGGACTCTAAGGGGGAAAGAAGGTCTGTCATCTTTTGGACATCAGTTTATCACCAAGTCCAAGATTCACCATACTCATACTATGAATTTATCGATGAGTTTGTCTACCCAGTCTCTTGCTTGTTGATGAGGTCCCCTCCGCCCAGAGTGTCATTTGAAATACAGAAAACCCTGTAGCTCTCTAAAAATTATAAAATAGGTGATTGGTACCTATATCAAGATCATACAGTCATCAGGATTTATGGCTGTGAGCTCTGTCCATACAGGCTCCCAAAATATGTGCCAATGAGACAGTTTGCCTTGGAGTACTATAGACAGCTCATTCACTCTGACCTCACCCACTTCCACAGTGCTAAAAAGAAAGCCCATCTCAAGTTTAAGCACCACCTGGGCCCCTTCATCATGAATAAAAAAGAAGGATGGCAAGATGCTGAGCAAATCCTCAAAGACAAGTACAAGCTCTCAAAAAGCTTCCGGTGGGTTCCTTATGACCCTGAAGGCTTCATCTGTGCTAGGAGGGTCAAGTACAGGCTGCTAGGCTATGAGCACTGTAAATTTCCACATATTGAACAGTATGCCAATCAGCAAGAATGGCTGCAAGATACTTTAATGTAAAAACTAACTGAAGAAGAGATAATGCAAAAGAATGTCAAGGATTTGGAAAAAACTCTTGACTTGGATTTTGTGCAGCAGGTAATCTTCAAGCAACCACATCCAGTGGGAGAAGGGACTTCAACTACAACTACTACACCAGCCACCCAAGCGCCATCTACAGCAGCATCAGGTACAGATAAGGGTAAAGGAATAATGGGTGCTGAAGAGGAAACAGTAAAAGAACAGCCTGCCTCCTCAATTGGGCAGCAACAAGAGCAGACCCCTCCACTGCAAACTGAACAACCAACAACCCCTATTTTGCAGACTCCAGCACATGAGGAGAGGGGTAAGAAAAGAGACAGAGAAGAGTCCACTCCTGCTAGTGGATCCTCCCAGCAACCTGAGGCCAAGAGGCAAAAGGTTGACTCCCCAGTAATAGAAGAAATAAGTGAAGAAGTCCTTGACAGTCCAAGGAAAGAAGGGGGAGACAGCCAGCAAATGGGTACAAGCCCCTTTCAGCAGGAGCAAGGATTACAGCTTGGTTTGGAGGTGTCCTCCTCCTCTCAGCAGAGCAAGAAGCCTTCAAGCACTAAGGCTTCTTTCAAACAAATAAAGGCACATAATGACTTGCTAAGAATAGAAGTATACAAACAGTTTCTCAAAGCTACACCAGCCAAGCAAGAAAGGTTGATGTCTGTATATGACATACAAGAGGAGAAAATGATCCTCAGCCACTTCAAACCTAAGGTGCCGCAACCTAAATCAGCTGCAGATTTTGTAAGAACACGGGTGGAAGTCATGGCAAAAGACATTCACCCCATGGACCAAATTGAACTCCACAAACAAACTGGAGAAATGGTCTATGCCACATTGGTGGACAAGGCCACAATGGCTCATGAATTAAAAGAATCATTGAAGAATACCAACATTCAGTTGGATTTTGAGAGAATGTCCTCCATGGCCAAAGACAACAGGATCAAATCATTAGAGGACATCATTATAGACCTAGGACATGATCCTAAGGACCCAAAGGGCGTGAGGGCCCTCATGAAGAAAAAAGAAGATGATCTTAATGCATTGAAGAAAAGGTTAAAGCTGCTGCCCACCGAGCACCCCCAAACAGCAGAATTGCAGAAGGAAAAGGAGGCCGATGAGCAACTTGATCTAATAATGCAGCTCAATCAAAAGGTCCTTGATTTGGAAAAGGAGCTAGAAGGGGCACTACAAGACAAGCAGGGAGAATCCACATCCCAAGCTCCTCCAACTACTTCAACCACCGCAACAACTACAGAGGCAGCAGTAGCCCCTGTACCAACTTTTATAGACATTTTTGTGCCTTACAGCCTCGAGCATGAAATGTCCATAATCTAAGGGATCCAAAGTCCCTAAACATGTTGTTCCTACCCCTAGAGGAACAAGGCAAACTAACCACAGCAATTCACAGAAGTTCTCCACCTGAAAACACTCAAAAACAAGCCAATTCTGGATCATGTCAACTGCTCCACTGAGCATCTGCGCTGAATGTCAACTGCTCCACTGTCTACCTACGTTGAATGTCAACTCCAACAAAGGCTACCTGCGCTGAGCGAGTTTTGACATGTGGCAGAGTCATTCCTCAAGGTGTCAATGCCCAGGAAGCTTCCAAAATGACACTTGCATCAAGGAATTCGACTGGTGATGAGTAAGAGGTTCCAAATCTCCAAGTGGAAGCAAGAACCTCCAAGTGGACTCAAGAACTAGAGGGAGAGGACACTAGTCAGATCTCAAGCTGACTCATCCTCTCTCCAAACATCTATATATGGATCTCTCCTCCATGGGATCTAAAGGCTGGAATTTGGTTATTGCAAAGAATTGATGTTGGTTTGTGGCTGGAGACATTGGGTGCTTAATGCTTTGAAGGGAGCTGAAGAAGGAATTCCATTCTGTTGGGAAGGAGATGCTGGATTGGAGCCCTATGGGTTGTATCTCTTCCTGAACCCTGTTATCAATTAATAAAGCTATCTTGATTCTTTCCTATATGCTGGTGTACTTTGTATGATTGCATTAGTATATTTGATTTACTTCTAATCCCGAATCATTTATGAATATGTATATTTGCCTTTGTGTTGTGTTCTTCTCTTGTCGCAAGTAGCTGTTCTCTTGTCACAGGTAGCTGTTCTCTTGTGATCTCGTGGGATTCAAGTAGTTATTCTCTTGAGCAAGCGAGGAGACAAGTAGCTGTGGACACACAAAGAGAAGAGGATCTAGTTCGAGGGACAACCAGAAGACAACGGTAAGTCTACCGATCTCCCCTCTTTACCATTTCATAAAGGAAGAAATCATAATAGCTGTATTCGTTTGTTGCTAAGGCGCTGTCACACCTTAGGTGAATAGGATCGTCCTGCATAGGCATTTTTCCCCACAAAAAATTGGCGACTCCGCTGGGGAAGAACTTGTTTATTCATTTCATTTGTGTTTCCGTCATTTGTTTACTTCATAGACTTGACAGCAACTATCGAACTGCATCTTTCCCGGATGCAAAGTAGAAAGTTGCTGCTTTGATCCAGTTGCTGGACTTGTCTATGATCTAAACTAGATCCAAAAATGATTTGATGATCCTTGTGATAGTCTTTAGTACCCTCTCAAAGCATCCCTCTGTTTATACCTTGCTTGTGTTTCTGATTTGGCCTGAAACAGTTGATTTTTGAGCATTTTGTGACCCAGAACCCAGGGGAAACGAGAGTTTCTCCTTCAGCGCAGGCACTGTGAAGGCAGTCTGCATTTCAACGCAGGTCCCGTGAAGGCTACCTGCACTGAATGTCAACTCCACAGTGTTAGACTTGCGCTGATCCAGTGTGGCTTTGTGCAGCTGGGGTTCTTTGCTGTCTATTGCCCTGTTTTGATCTCTGTTTTTTGTAGCCTTTAACCAGCATAGGTACCAGTCTAATAACACCTTTTCTTTGCTTAGATTCCACCTCCTTTTGTACAAAAAGACTGTGAATGTTTTTATGTGTTTGTGGCGTCATTTACAGTTTTCCTTTGCATGAGTAAAGTAGTCATCCTGTAGCCTTTGATTCAGATCAGATTTGATAGCGATCTTAGAAGAGAGTTCATTGGCTGTTTTCAGATTGATTATAGATTTACTTTTGCTTATTGGTTTGAATTTGTCTCTTTCAAAGTGTTAAAACAAGTCTTTATTTCGAAAATCACAAAGTGATTGTAATCTCTTCTACCCTTGTTGATTTCGAAGAAAGTGAACTTGTTTGTATTGATCTTTTTAAAAAGCAAATTCAAAGTTGTGCAAAAAGCTTTCTTTGTAGGCATTTATACTAAGAAAGTGGAAAACAAACACCTGCATTGTGCATTTTGCATTTGATAGTTTGCATGTTGGATTTAGGGAAAGTGCATTAGAGTGTGCTGATTGCTCTTTGAGAAAAGATAGTGTTATTCTTTTCCCTTAGTAGCTAGGATTTTCAAAGTTGAAAGATAATAAAGCTTGCTTATCATCTTAGACTGCATTTAGGAAGTTGTATCATACATCTCGTGGTGAACCTTGAAAGGCAAACTTTAAAAAGATCAACCTAAAATAAACTGAATGAACCTAACAACGCTTTGTAACATAACGCACAACATAGAGGTCTAGGCTAGAGACGTGTTCCGGCGTCGTTAAGCCTAGTGACTGTCGATCTCGTGGAAGGTGGGTGATTCCTCCTGAGGGACGATAGCGCTAGTACGGATTGTGCTCCCACGTACCGTCGCGTATATATTGGGAGACCCCTATAGGCATATATCTTTTATCCTTAGGAAGCCATGTCGGCCGCCCTACTGATCGCAATGCAGTGAACACAGCATTCACGAAGATTGACCGCCCGTACCCTAAAAAGTATTCTGCGGTTTTGCGAAAAGTTTGGCACACCCTCTGCCTAGATCTCCAAAGCAGTTTCTTTTGGCCTTTTTCAGACTCTATAACAGAAAAAGTCCATCCGAGCATTTGTCACTTCGGGCTCGTTAAAACATCGAAGGAGACTAGAGTCATCTTTAGCTTTTTCTCGACTCTTTAAAACTGAAAAAGCAAGTTGTGTCTAAAAGCGTCGTTAATAATTTATTTTAAACGGAACAATCACCCTTTAATTCCTGCGTTGATCTTTAAGTTGAAAAGATGGAGCACACCAACCAAGGAATTCCTCTTGGTGGAAATCCTAGTCCCTTCTCCTCTTGGGGAGATGTTGGTGCGCCCCACATGGCCACATTGTCGCTTCCAGGCTTGACAATTGGCCTACCTGTTTGGCTCTTTTCAACCAATGTCGTTCAGAACACCGCCATTCCTGAACAGTCGAGTCAACAGTTAGATCAGACAAGAGTTGCCTCCGAGCCTTCAACTTCATCTTCCTCCCCTCCTTCCTCTTCGCTTGAAGGGACTGGTCAAATTAAAAACCAGGTTCCTAAGGAGAAGAAGGAGAAGAAGAGGAAAGAGAAGAAGAAGATGGAGCCTAAGGCGACTGGGGGCAAACAAATGTCATCTAACAAAAATCCACACACCACACTCGTAAGGCCTGAATCGCCATGCATCATATGCAAGGGAGACCACTTCCATAGAGATTGTCCCTGTATCCCCCGGATACTAAGAGACTGGTCCCCACGTTTGCACAATTCGGTAGCATCGACCTCTGATAGCCATGCCGATTGCTCACCGTCAACTAGTGGAAGTGAAGCCCCAGGACTGAGCGGGAAAGCTAAATTTCCCTGCAGACTGTGTGAAGGCGATCACGCCATCCACCGTTGTCCCTTCTTAGACGAGGCAAAAAGAGTTCTGGAAGATCGCCCTTATTTTACGAGCGCATCTCCCTCCTGGATATCAAAGACTCCTGCCAAGTCCCTCACTATTTGAGAATCTGGCTGAGCTACTTAAGTGGTCAGCCGAAGCACCTGTCATTGAAGAAGAACCGTTTGGATCCATGCCTGACGAAAGTCAGAAGGTTGATACGGCAGTTGACCCGGTTTTACCTTCAGAGGCTCCATCTTCGAATGACACCATCGTAGAGGAGAATAAAGACGACACCGTCCAGATTCTCTTCATCAGCACTGACTCTGATGATCAAGGGGGCAATGCCACCATTCCTTTATCGCAGGAAGGAAGTTCATCGGAGCGATATCTGGCCGTATATTCGGTCCCACCACCAAGCAACCTGGTTGTGTCCTTTGATTGGAACCAACTAGGCAGAGCCCGGTTTCCAGCCAGTATACCATTCATAATTATTTGTCAAATATACAGAATGGTAATGGCTGGCACTATCATTGATGAGGGGGCATCTGTGAGTATCCTTTCCTCTATTGCTTGGAAAGCGCTTGGTTCGCCAACGCTTTTACCTGAGATGAGAAATCTATCAGGTTTTGATAAAGGAACCAGTCGACCTTTAGGGATCCTCCCCAATGTGCCTATAACATTGAAAGGGAAGACTGTTCAAATGAACGTGATGGTCGTTCAAGGACCCTTGGATTATAACCTACTCCTTGGACGAGACTATATATATTGCATGGGAGCTGTTGTCTCCTCACTCTTTAGAGTCATGTGTTTTCCGCATGAAGGAAGAGTGGTCAAGCTCGTGGACCAACTTTCATTTCCCGGATCACACATCGCAAATAGTCATGTACCATTCCTAAATGGTCTATACATGCAAGAAGTGTCTCAACCCACGGTCCGTCCTCCTGATGAGCGCGAGTAATCCGGGAGGAGAAACCTACCATATAACCTACTTTGGGTATATGGTAGGTTTCCGCGGGAGAATATGACTAGTCCGTACCCCGTCCGTGGTTGGAAGAGGGGTTGTTCTAGAATAAGATTCTTTTGTCAAAGTTATGTGGGTGGAATAATCTATTTTTCGCCCACCTCTGTCTATTTCGGTAGACATTGCTGAGGAAGTGTTTTGTTTGAAAGATTAACGAGACAATCTTTGGGTAACCTGAAAGAGGTAGGCCTCTCCCGGTGAAACGAAAGTTTCGATGGAATTGAAGTAGAGGTAACTTTGAAATCATACTTTATACCTGGGGGCATGCAAACCTTTTGGAGTGCAAGCAAGGGGCGACTATTTATTTTTTAAATTTTTAGGTCCTCCCTTTAAACCTGTAGGTCTAACCCTTTAAACTCGTAGGATTAGCCGTTTCCGAACTTGCATAACGAAAGGATCTGGAGCAAAGCGTGGTGAGATGAAGCTCCATAAAAAATAGCGATCTCCAATGAGACACTCTTATCATATGACTGGTATAATCGAGCAGTTTTAGCATAAAGTTCATGCTCGTTAAAAAATAAACGCGAGATCCGAGCAGTTTTAGCACATAGTTCATGCTCGTTAAAAAATAAACATAAGATCGAGCAAATGTTTCCACCCGCGTTTAAGCTCGTTAAAAAATGAACTATCCCGGTAAATAACCACTGTGAATGTAATATCATCAGCCATTAAAGCCTTGGTCATGTTTGCACCTGCCACCTCCACTTTTCATTTGGCCGATCGTTCACCTCCATATGATTGTTTACCCATTTTGAGGAACAGCTGCGAAGAGTGATTTCACCTAGCCATCCTTGTGACACTGCCGTGATTGGAAAATTCGAACCTGTACCTGGAATCAGTTGCTATCCCTGTTTATCACTCGTTCCTCAAAAGATGAGTCTTCTTTAAGCTCTTTTCAACTGACTCTTAAAATATGAAAAGATTGCCGAGTTTTGGCCTTCCATCTCGTTAAAGGATAGGAAGAGCTATCCCTCCTCTAGATTTTAATCTTTTTGTACCTGAGGGATTATTGAACAAAAAGGTCGAGCGCTTGTTTTGTTCGGCTCGTTAAAGATATCGAAAACTCATCCCTTCTGTATTGTTTTATACTTTTTCGGACTTAAGGGATTAGATGACGAAAAAGGAATTTTGGAGTTAACTTTATGTACCTTTTCAGACTCTCTAAAAATGAAAAGGACCGAGTTATCCTTGTCGTTAGACTCGTTAAAATTATTAAATAGCGACAAACTTGTCTTTAGACGAGAACGAGTTTCACTATCACTAAGCTCGTTAAAACATAGCGATGGGCTTGCCCGAAGGGCAGGTTATAGAACAAGCATATGTTATCCTCCTCAAGCTTGACAAAAATAAAGAGGTACTGGTCAGCAATGACTGGGAAAAAATTGGGAAAAATCAAGAAAACTTTGATGGTAGCAGGTCGCTCTTGAACATGACACTTTTCCTCCGTATCACAATCGGGTTGGGTTGTTTCATTCACCGGTCACATCACCATGGTCTCGCCATACCATCCATATTTGGGGTAATGCTACCAATCCATCGCATCAGTGTCGCCATATGTTCAAGAGAAGTCGTTCAGGAAGAGTCAACCGGGTCCCATCCACTACCATACATTATCCTTCATCCATTCATGACCGCCACCCTGAATCATATGTCACAGATCATTTTCACCTCCATTAAAGTCATTAGCTCCGTTCCGTGTCACTGATGTGGGATTCATCAAGGCCCTCCTTTGACGGATCGCTTCTTGTCGACAACAGCTCATTATCCAAGAAGTTGATCTAGGAACAACCCCTTCAGTACTTTGAAGCTTGCATGCCTCAATGGCAAGTTTCTCACTTCCGGCAACAGGTATACATTAATGAACTTCGACCAGAAGATTTTGCGTGGTGTTCAACGCCAAGTCCTTTATTCACACCACGTGAATTGTACTGCAGTACCTTGAGGGTCATTATCATTATCGATGATTCCTCTTGCGCTTGTTAACGGTTTACATCATTGACCAGTAATCAAGCGATGTATTTCCATGTTCGACTTCAGCGCAATTCTCACATGGATCGACTTGTACTTAGAGTGAAGATCGAACGAGTTTGAAGACCCCGGATCTAGTTTCATCCATCCGGGCTGCGATATATATTCAGGAAAAATAAAGACATTTGACATGTACATCATTGCAGCAGATGATCATCCTACTCAAAGGATGATAATTTCGCCAAAATTATCAGTCTACCATCAGACGATCGTCTGTTCTATGTACAAAAATGAATTTATAAAGCTGAGCATGGGAATGCTCGCCTCAGCTAGATCATGAAAGCAGTATGAATCATAATGTATTGTATTGTATTTTATTACAGGTCTCCTCCCAGCAGATGGATGAACTTCGGACCCTCCTGGATAAAGCATTTCACCCGATAAACGGCCTCATACTTTAGGGGGAAACTGTTATAGACATTTTTGTGCCTTACAGCCTCAAGCATGAAATGTCCATAATCTAAGGGATCCAAAGTCCCTAAACATGTTGTTCCTACCCCTAGAGGAACAAGGAAAACTAACCACAACAATTCACAGAAGTTCTCCACCTGAAAACACTAAAAAACAAGCCAATTCTGGATCATGTCAACTGCTCCACTGAGCATCTGCGCTGAATGTCAACTGCTCCACTGTCTACCTGCGTTGAATGTCAACTCCAACAAAGGCTATCTACACTGAGCGAGTTTGGACATGTGGCAGAGTCATTCCTCAAGGTGTCAATGCCCAGGAAGCTTCCAAAATGACACTTGCATCAAGGAATTCGACTGGTGATGAGTAAGAGGTTCCAAATCTCCAAGTGGAAGCAAGAACCTCCAAGTGGACTCAAGAACTGAGAGAGGGAGAGGACACTAGTCAGATCTCAAGCTGACTCATCCTCTCTCCAAACATCTATATATGGATCTCTCCTCCATGGGATCTAAAGGTTGGAATTTGGTTATTGCAAAGAATTGCTATTGGTTTGTGGCTGGAGACATTGGGTGCTTAATGCTTTGAAGGGAGCTGAAGAAGGAATTCCATTCTGCTGGGAAGGAGATGCTGGATTGGAGCCCTATGGGTTGTATCTCTTCCTGAACCCTGTTATCAATCAATAAAGCTATCTTGATTCTTTCCTATATGCTGGTGTACTTTGTATGATTGCATTAGTATATTTGATTTACTTCTAATCCTGAATCATTTATGAATATGTATATTTGCCTTTGTGTTGTGTTCTTCTCTTGTCGCAAGTAGCTGTTCTCTTGTCACAGGTAGCTGTTCTCTTGTGATCTCGTGGGATTCAAGTAGTTGTTCTCTTGAGCAAGCGAGGAGACAAGTAGCTGTGGACACACAAAGAGAAGAGGATCTAGTTCGAGGGACAACCGGAAGACAACGGTAAGTCTACCGATCTCCCCTCTTTCCCATTTCATAAAGGAAGAAATCATAATAGCTGTATTCGTTTGTTGCTAAGGCGCTGTCACACCTTAGGTGGATAGGATCGTCCTGCATAGGCATTTTTCCCCACAACACCAACTACAGCAACAACAGAAGCAGCAGCAACTACAACAGCTCCAGAGTCCAGCTTAAACATGGAAGATTTGACAAAGGCTATCAAAGAGCTGGAGCTCCAAGCTACTGAGATAAAAGAGGCCAAGGAAAAATTGGCAGAACTAGAGGCCAAATATGACAAGTCCAAGATGACTGTAGCTGAGAAGTCTAGAGAAATTAAGGCCCTGAAAGACAAAATAAAGGCCTTAGAAAAGGAGCTCAAGCTAGAAAGTGCTCTGGTAGAAATAAAGAGAATTTTGTGGGCCTGGATTAACCAATCCATTACTAGACAATGGAAGTCAATCAAGACTGTGCATGAACAAATGGAATTAATTGGCAAAGCACAGATCGAGATCCAGAAAGCCAGAACAGTACTGGGGAATAGCCCTGAGCAGGCCAATAGAATGATACACTTTTTGAACAATCAGACCCAGGAGGAGCTAGCAGCCATCAACATTGTTAAGAGAACAGAGGCTGTCCTTACGGCCAAGAAGGTGCTGACTCTCAGAAATTATGTACAGACTGTAGAGAGAAAATGCCATGAAATACCGGCTGAGGTGGATGAATACAAGCTCAAAATGGGAGCACTGCAAGGAAAGGGATTGCCCAGCCTACTAACCAGCACAGGAAGACTGCTCCCCCGTGAGCAATATGCTGTCAGGATGGCAACTTTTATTGAAAATCATATCACTGCATCTGCCAGTACTTCTGAGGAAGTAGGGCCTCCAACAGGGCAGGGCCTTCTTGACAAACTTGAAAATCTGTTTTTTATTGAAAATGAAATCCACCACCTTTTTGAGGTTCCTCCTAATTTTTATAGATATACAGAGGCAGATGAAACATTAGTGAAAATTCTAAGGCACCAGCTGCCCAAAGAGGATTGGTGGCAGGCAATGTTGCAAATTCTACCTTAGTGATCTCAGTTGATCAATCCTAGTCAGCCTCTACTTAGCAAAGAGCAAAAGGCAGAATGAAGACAACACACTAGGCAGCCGAAAGGGTGACTTGGCATATAGAGAGCGACAACAAGCCAAAAGGATAAGAAATGCGCAATTTTTGGGCAGCGCATCTTCAGCCAACTCCAACGGTCACAAAGTCAACATTCTCTGACCGTTTTGGACAGCTAAGGCACTGAGGAGTTACCATAGCATTTAATTTCTCAGCTACAACGCTCCAGGAGTTGGCACAATATTAATGAGCCATTAACTCATTTGTTAGATATTTTCTGATGTAAATTTTGTATATATACCTCCCCTGGCAACGTATTAGGGGTTGGTGATTTTCATTATGAGGCAAATGTATTGTATATTTTCAGATAATCTAATGCAAAGAGGCTGGAAAAACTTAGTGATTTCCTGAATGTTTGATATCTTGGTGATGCTATGCGTGCTGTTGCAGAATTCCTGTGCTGTCTAATGGAACAATAAGTTTTCTCAATCTATGTTTTGTCTTCTTATGTTTGTTTGAATCATACACACATTTCACTAATCTAACAGTAGAGAAAAGGAATAGTACAGGAAATGTTTGGATACACCTTGTGCTCAATCTCTATTGATGAAAATGTTTTCTTCAGAATTGATCATGAACATGAATTCTTAATTGCTCATGTTTTCATTAATTCTATAAATATGAATGTTATATAGAAATTCTTCACTGCTTCTAAATAATATTCCCACTGTTCTCCATATCAGTTTGTTGAAAGATCCTTAATTTCCTTTCATGCCCTGATTACATCACCCCAATCACAGATTTAAAGAATTGTTTCTTAGACACTTATCTGGCTCTGCAGCATCACTATTGTATCAGCACAGACATATCAAGCAAGTTAAGCATCACTGACTCCATGCCCAATGGCCTAGAACACCCTGGTAATCATATATATATCTTGACTGAAGTCACCATCCAACAAACTTCAAAATAAAACCTTGAGCATCATAACTAGCCTAAAATATCATACCAACAAAGTTAAATCATAAAGAGAGAGCCCTCTCTGGTCATAGGTAGGCTAGAACTTGTGACCCAAAGATTGGTTAGTGGTTACCTCGGCCGTATTCCCTTGGGAGTCAAAGGGAACAACCTGAGTGATAACACCTTCCTCGCATAGATGATCTATTAGATCAGTTGAAAGAAGCTGTTTACTTTTCCAAGTCGGACTTGCATAGTGGCTACCATCAGGTCAGAGTTGCAGAGCAAGATGTATGGAAGACTTCTTTCAAAATGAAGCAGGGATTGCATGAGTGGTTAGTTATGCCTTTTGGCTTAACTAATGCTCCTGCTTCTTTCATGAGAGTAATGAATGATGTACTCAGGCCTTTCCTTAATGATTTTGTCATTGCATATTTAGATGACATTCTTATATTTATTAAAACATGGGAAGAACATTTGAAGCATGTAAAGCAGACTCTAGATGTTTTGAAAAGAGAAAATATTTATGTTAAGTTATCAAAATGTCAATTTGGAAAAAAATCGTTGAATTATTTGGGTCATATCGTAGGGGGTGGTGAATTGAAGATAGATCCCTCTAAGGTTGCAGTCATTGTAAACTGGCCTAAACCCAAATCTGTTATAGAAGTTAGAAGCTTCCTAGGAGCAGCACAGTATTGGAGAAAGTTTATTGCTAACTTTTCCTTGATTGCAGTGCCCTTACATGCTTTAAGAGGATTGAACAAGGTGTTTCAGTGGGGAGGCAAACAACAGAAAGCTTTAAACACCTTAAAAGAAAAGATTAGTACAACACCAGTACTAGCACTGCCCGATCTTCAAAGACCCTTTGAGATTGAAAAGGATGCCAGTGACTATGCCATGGGAGCACTGTTGATGCAACATGATAAACCCATATGTTATCATTCTGAGACATTGAATTCTGCAGTAGTTAATTATCCCACATATGATAAAGAATTGTATGCATTAGTACAGAGTGTGAAAAAGTGGAAACATTACCTAATGGGCAAAGAGACAGTTATACATATTGATCATCAACCACTTCAATATTTACACTCACAAACTAAGTTACAGCAATCAAGACACTATAGGTGGATGGGTTTTCTACAACAGTTTCATCTTGTCATTAGATATAAAAAGGGCATACACAATAAAGTGGTAGATATGTTGTCCAGACCAATCATAAATGCATCTACTATACTTAAGCATAACTAAGTATTGCATGAAAGCTACATTGAACAATATGCTCAAGATATAGATTTTAAAGATGTATATGCAACTTTAAGTCGTGGAAAACAAGTTGAAGAACTAGATTATCATGTTAAGGACCAAATCTTGTATCATTTTGGAAAGTTATGCATTCCACAAACTGAAAGAGTAAAGATAATTAGGGAGGCACTTACTTCCCTGATATCAGGTCATTTTGGTGTAAGTAAAACAGTTTCATAGCTGCAAAGATTTTTTTATTGGCCAAAAATGAAAGAAACAGTTTCTAGCTTGTAAGAGGGTGTGCCATGTGTGCTAAAAGCAAACCCAACAACAAAAAACTAGGCTTGTACACTCCACTACTAGTTCCTTCTCATCCTTGGGAAAGTGTTTCCATGGAATTTGTTGGGGGACTGCATAAATCTAGAAAAGGTCATGACTATTTGTATGTTATTGTGGATAGGTTCAGTAAAATGTGTATTTTAATACCTTGTAACAAACAGATTACAGCTAAACAAACAACAAAGTTGTTCTTTCAGCATGTATGGGATCATTTTGGATTACCCACTTCCATTGTATCTGATCGAGATTCCCGATTTGTTGGGAAGTTTTGGTCAAGTCTGTGGGAATTGATGGACACCAAACTGAAGAAGAGCACAACCTTTCATCCACAAACAGATGGCCAAATAGAGGTGGTCAACAGGATAGTGATCTAGTTTCTCAGAGGCTATTGTAGCAAGCATCCCAAGCTTTGGGATGAACATTTATGTTATGTACAACATGCTTACAAATGGGCTAAACATTCTTCTACACAGAGATCTCCTTTTGAGACCTGTTTTGGTTTCACACCAAGGTCTCACTTGGATTTTGACTTTGGTAAAGACATAGCAGTTGATGGACGCATTGATGTGGACAAGGCAACCAATTTTATTGAACAAATCCAAGAGGTTCACCAGGCAGTACAGGAATAGCTGGAAAAGAGACAAGCCAAGTATAAGGCAAGGCATGATAAGCATCGAATTGAGCATAGTTTCCAAGTTGGTGATCAAGTTTGGCTGTATATCACCAAAGACAGAATGCAAGGTGAAGGTAAGAAGCTAAAGCCAATAAGGTATGGACCTTTCAAGATACTTGAGAAAATCGGCAAGAATGATTTCGCCTTGATTTACTAGCTTACATGCACATCTATTATATAGTTAATGCAGAAAGCTTAAGACTATTTGAACCTTCATTGGTTGAAGATCCCGAAGAGCAGAGTCAATTGCCTTCTATTGATGATTTTTTGCCTGAATATCTCAATGAATTGCAGGAAGATACAGTTCTGGATAGGAAGGTGAGGACTACACGTAGAGGGGATGTTGAGTACCTTAGGATTGGACTCAAAGGTTCAAAACCAAGCAGTGAAAAATGGATAGAAATTGGGCAAGCAAGGAATCTATACCCTCACTTGATTGATGCTTAAAAACCAACTTTTGGTGGTCCAAAAGATTTTTTCAAGGGGAAGGTGGTGATCCAAATTGGATCCTAAAACACTCTCCAAGTTTTCATGAACTCTTAAAAATCATGCCAGGGATTACAAGTCTTATAAAGATCAAGCTTATCAGAGATATCCTCGTAAAAATTGCAATTTATAAGCAACGCAGAGCAATGAGGACCGTCGGTCAAGCGCGTAGACCGTCAGCCTATGGTAATGCAAGCTGTTGCAAATTGGCAAATCCGAAGGTCATTACAAGAAACGGGGGTAGTTTCTGAGCTAATCGCATATCGCAGGGAAAAACCCTCAAAGAAGGAAAAGCCCCGAGCACCCAGACCCAAAATAATTATAAAACGCAGAAAATCATGCCTTGGTTTCGACGAAGCGGGATTCCAAAAAATTGACAGGATATCGGAAGGGCTTTGAGCGGTAAGCGATTTCAACTGAGTTCTGCTCGATGCCATAGAGTGAATGCCATGCATCCAGTGGAAGAGAGACAAAATCATTCACATCGGATGAGTAACCAATGTGCTACTTAGCTGCCCGATATGAGCGATGACTATAGGATCTAGGGCCCCCAGATCAATGGCGAAGACACGTTTCGATGGATGATCAGATTTGACGGGGTCAACAGGCAGAATTGTAAAGGATTTGAAGTCCGATATGGGCGATGCGTTGGCAGAGATCTATGTTTCGTGGGCATTCTTGGAGTTAATGGATTAAATGGTCGTTTCTAAAACGTCCAAGAGAACTGATACTCAGTTTGTTATGAAATAGCTGTCCACCTCGCTGTGAGGCATTATACAGTGATGATTACTCAAAACAGAGGGATTCAAACGGACAGAGGCAGAGGAACCAGAAAGCCGAGAAACGGAAATGAACAGTCAGGAAGCAGATTAGATTTAAAGCCATGAACTGACAAAGAGAGCAGTAAGCAGGAGAGAGGCAGTAAGCCGGAAATAAAGAAAAAAGTAGAGAGAATAAGCTGAGCTGACCTGCAGAGCAAAGGCAACATCGAGCCAGAGTTAGGACAGAGTCGGAGAGATTCAGAGAGTCTGTGTACTCCAGAGACGACTTGAGAGGTTCAAGTGAACTCCTCTGTATATGTATGTCATGTGTGAGTCTCAGATTGGGCTCATATCATTGTGACCAATAGAGGTCCAGAGTCAGTAAAGAGAGTCTGTGTACTCCAGAGACTTGGGGGATCCAAGTACAGTCTTGTTGATTTTATATTTATTGTGTGAGACTCGAATTGAGCTGACTGTTATAAAAACTCTGCTTTGAAAACATAATAGAGAGGCGACCAATGAAGGCTTGACCGGGAGACATAGCCCAGGAGTATTGGGTGAACTCCTTATTAAAATTGTTGTGTTTATATGTTTGCCTGCTATTTTTTCTTTAACTACTTCATTACTTGTGTACTTCACAATCTTATCGATCCATTTCATAAAGTAACATAGGCACTTCCATGCACATGAGTCTGTAATACCTTATTTAATTGTCTTAGATCAAATTCCATATCAGTCATGAAAACTATGTTGTCAGAAGCTTTCCTTATTTAAAAATTTCCATAAAATATATGAATGGAGTAACCTTGCTATCGAATGTGCAAAAGGGACAATAAGTTCATTTGTAACTTTGAAAGATAGAGCACATTGTGTAGAAGAAAATTTGAGAATCCAAGTAATTTGAACTTGATGGTGCTAATTCTTGAAGTTTTGAGACTTGATTTAATTGAAAAATAAATTGTACCATATACATTGTCACTGATTTCTTCGAATAAATATCTCTGGAAGGTCATGTGGAACATTGCACCCATGTCAAGCAGCCATTCATCTCTCCAAGAAGCAAGTGAAGTGTGAAATAAATCTTTAATTACTCCAATATTGTAATCATGGGTAACAATGTAATGATCATATTTAGTTGCATTACCTTTCACCAGATCTATTGTTTTATCTTTGTCTAGTTTCTAATATTTATTTTATTTGAACTTCTCCTAGGGGATCCTGCATGTATTTGTACCATGCCCATTTAAATTGCAATGGACACAATCAAGATCAATCTCTCACCTTGATTATGTCTACCTTTTTAGATTTAAAATTATTTTTCCACGTCCTCCCTTATTACCTTCTCCTCTAAAAGAATCGTGTGATTGTTTCTTCCCCTTTTGAGCAATGCACATAATATCTCTAGTGGGTTGAGATGTTTTCTTCTTTTTTCCAAAGGATTTTTCACATTCTACAACTTTCTCCACCTAAAAGTCAAATGTAATGTAATTTAATTGGTGACCAACTTGTTGGGATTCAAGGTAGTGAGAATATGTAGGGTAGAGGACCTTGATAAAAGTTGTAAAAGAAAGGCCTATATTCACTCTAGTGGTTTCTATTTCAAGTATGGTATCTTTGATATCAAAAGTTAAATACATGGGATCATCATCCTTCAACTCTAGTTTGAAGAGCTTCACCAATATTTGTACAAGTTCCATTTCTGAGTGTGAGTCATACAAGTCCTTTAATTTCTTTAGAGCAACATAAGAATCTTTAATGGAAACAAAATTTTGGCTCACCTCTTTACTTTCTACCACAACAATTAGGGCATATGATTTTTTTTTTTTCTTCCATGTGGCTAAATCATTTTCTAATGTAGGCTTGTTAGGTCCACTATCTTGCTTTCCTTTACCATCGTTAGCTTATCCTCCACAAAGGCCATCCCAAAAATCATTAAATATTAGTGTTTCTTATATTTTTGGACCACTTTGGGTAATTATCCTTTTTAGAGAGCACCATGCCAAAAATGGAGATGAGAGAATGCATTTTTAGGAGATCTTGAGCTAATTAGTACGTTCCCTTGGATATTGGGAGCTTGTATTGTATGATTTGGGCAAGAGGGATGAACCAAAGCTAGAAATTGACTCTACATTAGTTAATTACTCTTCAAGTTAATATGATAAAAAATAAACCTAGTTTACAAAAACTAAAAAAGTGAATAAAGTAATTTCGAGAACATGTGATTGTATTTAAACTTAGGATGCTTCTTTCACAAAATTTCCATAAAACAAGGCTCTGGTACCAACTCAATAACTAAATTAGGGAGTTGTTCTATGTATAGAGTGTAAATTAGGGAATAATATAAATGGTTTATAATAGGTTTTAGAAGTAGTTGAATCTTCTCATCATTTGAACATATTACATTATAATAAAATCTTATTTGGAACATTGTGAAGGGAGTTGTTCTATGTACAACTTCTTTGTAGATTTCTTTGCATCATAGAAATGTACATAGGTGGATAATGGATTGTACTAACCATTAATAAAAGAACTTATTCATGCTTTTATTCTTCAACAATTTTTCTCAAAACAAATATCAAATTTGTTGATATAAATATTTAGGGAACCCAACCTGACTTAATGAGAGAATAAGGTGGCACTGTGCTGCAAATATTTGTGACCAATCCTCAAATTTGGTGAACATACATTCCTTCCATGGGAATGAATTTAATAGCTATAAATAGTGCATAAATACTTTCCTTTAAGTAGGGTCTATGGTAGTTCTCAATAAACGGGGAATAATAAGCCAAAAAATAGAAACAAAATCTATCCAAATGAATGAACTTGATGCTAAAGGCACTAATGAGTAGAATCAAGTATGAAAATAGCCTAAGTGAATAGCTATGAGAATGGATTACAAATAAAGAAAAACTTGGTCTTAACAAAAACAATCAATTATTGAAACCAAGAAGGATCAAACAATAAACCAAGAGGGAAGACAATAAATTGGAGAGTGATGGGCCTGAAGTTGGACACGGATCTAGGGTTTATAAACGAATAAAAATACTTGAATGGTTTCATACATGAACTAATTTGAGGTGAGGAGAGCATAGAGTATATAAACAAGTGAGGAAAGGGCTAAGAGAATGTCATACTAGAAAAGAGTAGCCAAGGCGTAGATCTAGTAGGGATAATTGCTTACAATCTGACCTCAAAATTTATCCGAATTTATGAAGGAAGGAAATGAGATAAAAATAATAATAAAAAAACATAGAGATACAAGGAAACTGAAACAAAATTAATAAATAGAAAATGTTGAAAATTGTTTACATGCGGAATGAAAGAAAACTAGCTCGTGTGATGGTAGCTTATCTCTGAGAAGAGTGTGATTGCTACATGCCTTCTTAACTATATTACAAAGAGGCTCTAAGGAATTTTTATCATGAAGAAACAACGAGAAGCCATAATCATCCAAAAACATAACCCTAGGAGATGAATCGCCTGAAGCTTATGGGCCCTGATGGAGTTAGTTGGAACATCAACTTCTCGGGGTTGTAAGTTTAGCATATGATCTCCATTTTCCGTACATGATAACTCATTAGAAATATCTCTCCAAGGAAAATAATTTTTCACTACAAATGTGAGACTTCAAATCACATGGGCTCATTTCCCCAAAAAACTGACATTTAGGACCTCAAAACAACTTCAAATGTTCAGGACTCGAAAACTACCAAAAATAGAAAACCGTCGACATAGGAATTTTTTTTACATTTTTTCAGCGATAATCACATCAAAATTCATTTTTTGACACGTTTTGAACCAACCTGTGTGGTTCGTTGTCGGGACAAGATGAAGAATCAGATCATGGCAACAAGCTAAATAGAGAGACAGATCACTCCAACGGCTATAAAAAACGTCTACTTTTGACTAAAAGAAAGGATTACTTTTGTCAAGTCCACAAATTATGGGAAAACATATTTTATTTGAATTAAAATAAATAAATAATTAAAAATATATATTAATATAATTTTTTATATCTAACTTTGGAAACATGAAAAGAATTATACCCAATTTATATATTGAGGGACAAATCATTTTCTTTTTAATTTAAAAAGGTAATTAAATAATATATATATATATATATATATATATACTAATATTATTATTGGAATTACGATGAGATTAATTACCCAATTCGTACTGAGAGATCTAGGATGATCAATTATAAAATGATTAAAAATAAAGCTGAAAACCATATTAACTACAAAGTTTAAGTAATAAGAACCCCTACTTAAAATTACCAAAGGATATGGATAAATATAAATAAATTAAATTGAATAACAAAAAGAAAAGGGGGAAACAATAAATAAATAGAAAAAAGGAAGCAATAAACCCCAGGGAGAATTAGAAGAGATCAATAGTGAGGAAATTAAAACAATTAATGATTCAAGGGAGTAAAATTAAAACTAAAAAATATATTGATAAAATCAAAAGAATTAAGAAAGGAAAAAAGGGGGCTAAGAGGAAAGGGTAGGGATCCAACAATTGCTAATTTTCTAGCTGTCATCCCTATTAATATTATTAGGCCTCCTTTCAATTTCAATGGCCTCCATAAACTTACGATGATGAAAAGGAGAAATCCTTGCAATAACCCGGGCCTCCTCAATGCATATATGATGATTTGTCTTCTCCACATGTTCTACCAAAGTTAAAGAGCGGGTCCTCCCATGCTTAATGTTAGCTACGTGCTCATGAATCCTCTGATTAATGGAGCGCCCAGTTTCACCAATGTAGGGGGTCCCACAAGAACATGGGATAATGTAAACACCTTTAATATCCTTGGGGTCCATTGGGTATTTTACATATTTTAAGGAGATACAAACTGTGCTAAAAATTAAGAAATTGGGCCAGGGGTCCAAGGGGAATAGGCAAGTTGCCACCAATATCCACCTAGATCAAACATAGAAGACTAATTTTGAGTGAGATTGACATTAAATCATGGTGTTGGAACCTCCTTTCAGAAAACTATTATATAAACAAATAAATCCACAATTGATTGTTTTCCATTAACTCAAAACATTCTTATATACATAGTTTTGTGACCTTTGGTTTTATCTTCCAAGGTTCGATGAATCTTCCTATTCTCCTAACACTTCATGTTTTTATTATTTTAAGTATTTACAAATATTTACAATTTACCATAGTCCTTAAGGATTAGCTTTCTAATGGAAGTGAGGTATGAGTTAAATTTTCCCTTTTCTCACATTCATAATATTTTGTATTATCTTTCCTAGAATTATATGAAGAGGGGAATTTGATTCTTGAATTAGAAAATGTTATATCTTTATGTTCTTAAACTCTCCATAATAGATATATTATGGAATACCTAATCCAGTGGAATAATATGCCTCTAGAAAAATATACATGGGAAAAGAAACAATTCTTGAAGAAAAACCCATAATTACAAGCCTTGAGAGTTTTTTTTTTTTTTTAAATGGGATATATTAAAATAATACTAACCCTATTAGCATATTAGCTGTGGTTAACTTGGATTACTAGTAAGTTACATCATGCTCATTTTATCTCCTATTTATAATAAAGGATATTCATTTTTATAGGCATCTTGTCTTGTGCATTGGATACATCGTAAAGGGAGGTTTCCCCCTTAAAGTGACTTCTTATTTATTGAATCTTTATCTTTCTCAAGATGTGGAGTTACTTCTTTTTTCTATTCTTATGCTATTTGGGTAATTTGTTTCATAACAAATTCCATTACTTAATATATCAAAATATTGTTAAGGTACCCAACATAATATAATGATCCTTTTATGGAGGGATCAACTCCTGTTTGATTACCTTTTTGAGGGAGAAACATCCCAATGAAGTAAGTTTGAATAAAATATACATATTCAAATACATGATTCATAAAATAAGCTCTATCTTTATTTACACATGGTAAGAAAATTCTAAGCATAACCGAATCTTGATGACATAGTGGGCCATCTTTGATGAGGCTACATTACATTTATCCAAGGCCAACTACCTAGTGTGTCTTATTTAATAATAACAAACATAATGGAGTTATTCCACCTTATATTAATTAGCCACCATGGTACATTATTATTTACTCTAGTGGACGCTTCTACCCCCATTACACCCCTAGGGATAATACCACCATACTATCCTTCTTTGAAAAGCATTGTTCACAACACTTATAGTGATAATGTACAACCATATAGGGCCCCATGTATGAGTGTTGAATACAACACTAAATCAATTTAGAAGATGATCATCCGTGTACAAGAATTGGATTCAATGATGAATTAATTCAAAAAACTTGACATTAAAACCTAGTTCACATGTCCAAGTCCTCATGATAACTTCCATTGAATGATGCATATCTTAGTGAATAATTGAGTGTCATGCTCCAAATTCCCCCAAAACTCATGTGGATCGAAACAAATAGAACCATCCATGTCCATAAGATTATCTACATAGATGTAAAGGGTCAATTATCAAATATAGATTTGGAAGCAACACATTGACCAGAGAATATGTACACAAAAAATTGATAACCATAAACTACTCCTAAATTCACTTAAGGATGTTCACTTCAGATGGAGGAGTATGGTCATTGAAGAAAATACTAAAGTAGTTGTATTTCCGTAAGTGACAAATCTCCATATACCATTCCTCACAAGATTGATTTTAGTCATACCCACCAAATGTGTCCCTTGTATGTTCCTCTTGAATAATCTGCAAAGTTTCAACCTTTGGGTCACTTCATAGAGTTCATATAATTTTTTTTTCCATGCTCCATATGAAGTCCCAATACACTTTCAAGGTGTGGAACTTATTCTAATTTGAATAACCACTTAGTAATATACCATTCATAATACGTAGAAAGTTCAAGAAAACTTACGAGAGAGGATTCTCCCACATAATTTGCATGTTCCACATAATCTAGATGTAACATTGGATATTCCTCAATGATAGGGGATAATATATCTAAATAAAATACCATACACTACTATAATTATAACAACTAGGTTTCGAGGTGATAATTTGACATGGTCATGTGGAATTTTTTAAAATATTGAATGGAATCACTATTATGACCCAAATATAGACATGACATAGCCACTCTGCTTCTGAGAGTGTTGGTTTTATCGCAATTGAGTTCATAAACCAAAATGTAATCTACAATAATTTCCCTCAATGGTTTTGTGGCCTCAACTTGAAATGAGTATTAACTTCTGCAACATTGTTTAGAATGACTATTATACCATAAATTTTGAAATTCCACAATTACATTGCTTTAAGTGATGCCATCCCATCTTCAATCTAGATGCTTGTCAAAATGTATATGCTATCCAATACTCATGGTTGTCACAAAAAAAAAAACTAGAATAATTGATTGTAAATCAATGATATCTTCACTTCATGGACTTTGATTTGAATGATTTATTTCTTTGAAATTGGTATTTTTTTCATTTTCAGACCTTACATAAAAACCTTAAAAAATGGAACTAAGTCAACACTCAATAATGACTACTTAAGTTGTAAAAGTTTGAACAATAATTTGAAGTTAAGGGTTTCACATGCTAGTAATATTTAATAACTTATATAAGTTTCTCTCCTTAAATATATCAATGAGAATAAGCCTAAATTTTACCAATTTAAACTTTTAAATCATTTTTAACTTTATGTTAAAATAATATGAATGTTGAAAATATATCTTTCCCACCTGAAATTTGAAAATTAGTTTTTAAGCTATGTATTTATCATTTATAGCAAAATACATACATACATACATACATACATACATACATACATACATACATACATACATACATACATACATACATACATACATATATATATATATATATATATATATATATATATATATATATATATATATATATATATAATCCACAATGGGTAGTAACACAACTAAGGACACTCAACAAAATGGATGTAAGTGCACCATGGACTACATAATGTATAATATTTTACACCTTTTTCACAATTATTGAGAACATACACAATATCACAAATGTTATTTTATATTTTTTGTAAGTTTGGCAGGACCTTTTGCATTCATTTTCTAAAAAAAAAAGGTTAAATCCATATTCCTATGGTTAGGTGGCCTCAACCTGCCCATTGGGAAACCATATTTGTTGGCCACCTAACTGCATTATAAGCCATCCAAAAACAAAATAGTTTAAGAGTGTCAAGCCAAGATATATATTTTTGGGTATCATTAACTCTCCTAAAATCTAAATAACTAAAACATAATATTAAAGTCTGCAAAGCCTTCATATATACATAACAGTAATAAAATAAAAAACTATGCAAAACATTTTACTAGTCATCCTAAGAGTCCATAGGTGTCGGGTCTTTCACACTTGAACCAGGTAATTCTGTCTAAGGGAGACATGGAATATGCTTCTCAATGCGACTGAGGCAGGCATTTTGTTGCTGAGTCTGGAATTGTATAAGTTGAAATTCCTTATGAATTTCCTAGAGACTAGGATCAGTCTTGGATGGGTTAGATGAAGGATTCATAAAAGCTCTAGCCACATTGTTCTTCATTAACTACTAAAGGTAAACAATCTATTTTTATTGAGAGGACCGACCTTTGTAGTGTCCAATATCTCGCACCAAATCTCACCATTCCTCCATATCCAATGCTGCACCAGCTTCCTGTTGATTTAATTCCTCTTCCCATCCTGATATTAACTAACAAACTTGAGTCAGCATAATGGTTTGGTATGACTGGGTTGATTCCTGAATGAGTCTCGAAGTGGATTTGTGGCCCCTACCCTGAGCTTGGTGAGGCTGGGGTGGGCTTCTTCCTTGTCGCTACCCTAAAATTCTATTGCGCCCATGACCTCCACTATCCAAGGAGCCTCTTCCAGAGGAGGGACGCACCATGTTGTGCTTCAACCAAACACTACAAAGATATGAAACCCTGAAATAGAAAGACAAGACCTTCAAATTGAAGCGATTGACAGGATTAAGGTCTTGGTACACATATTGTAAATTTAGACTTGAAAGGATACCACAGTAGAAATCCATTTAGTAGTCAGTGGTAAGGCCAAAAACCAAACAATTTCCCATGGATTTGAAATGGGTCTGTCGAGAAATGCCAAAAACATCAACCCAGGGATCCTTGA